>JAMPIV010013067.1:0-303168 GCA_024509875.1 Oreohelix idahoensis | reverse complement strand
TTCTTCATTCTGAGTACTGCTCTATAATGTTTCTGAGGGTGAATATATGATCTGCACATCTTCTGTTCTTTCTGAACCCCGCTTGTTTTTTCCTCAGTTTATGGTCTACTGCTTTTGAAACTCTTTGGAAAATTATCCTGCCTAGTATTTTACTGGTGACTGAGTGGAGAGTAATTCCTCTCCAGTTGTTGCAGTCTGCAAAGTCTAGTGCAGACGATGAGACAGAAGTATTTCCAGAATAGGCAGTAACTGTTCGGTAATGGGAGGTGCGTTCGAAAAAAAATAATAAATAAACATGATATGCACCCACTCATTTTAATACAAGAATGAGATAATCGACAACAGTTGGGGGCGGGGGGGGGGGGGGAGGGAGGGGGAAATTGGGTTGGAAAATAAAATAGCGAAAGTACAAGATTAGTGCCAGACTCAGCGCAGACGCAGAGAGAATTGAGTTTCCAACAGTCTTAGAAGTCAGTCTGGCATGAGCTCATTTCTAGAATATAGTAGAGGTGTTTGAGCAGAGATTAGTTCCAGGCAGAAAGGTTTAAAAAAAAAAAAGATATGCATGCTCCATTAGGGGTGAACAGGGAAAAGAATGTGTGTGCGTGTGTGTGTGTGTATATATATATATATATATATATATATATATATATATTTATATATATATATATATATATATATATATATATATATATATATATATATATATATATATATATATATTCTGTTACGGCTTTGACATGATGATTAGACAACTGCTGACAAACCCGACAACGAGGATGGGGTTTCCCGGTCTCGATTGTTGTTTCTAGACCTTAGGTCAATGCTGTGTCTTTTGGTTATGTCTTCCTGGTTTGTGTGCGTGCAGAAAATGCTGTCAGTAAAGTTGTCAAATGTGCCATAATTCATGTTTGTTTAATAAAACTTTCTGTGTTCACTGTGAATAACATTCAGAATATTGTCAGCTGTACTTAGTTGCCGGGTCTGTATTAACGTTTTAATGTCTTCTTCTGTTAAGCACCAAGTCACCTGGCGTAGTTGATCATGTTTCACCACGACTTCCTGTCTCCCTGTCCTGTTTATCAATTCTATTGTATTTGTAATTTATTTCAATGCCGCGATGTCAGACTGTCCAGTATCTTATATCTCTGTCGTCATCTATCTGTCGTCCCTGTCGTCATCTATCTGTCGTTCCTTCAGTCTTTCACATGTCACAGTATTTTCCAGCTATTCTCTTCTCATAACATACCTTGTATTTACGCAAGGGAAATGGTTGCTGGTGCAGATTTTATTTCCGTGTTTTCTTTGTTTGTGTGTGTGTGTGTGTGTGTGTTAGTTTTTATGTGTTTTTTTTTTGTTTAGTTATTATTTTGTATTTTTATAATTATTGGAATTTAATCTGTAAGATGGAAGAAAAATAAATTAATTCAATAAAAAATAAAAAACAAAATTCTCGCAGTGATGCAGAATATAATGGACTTTCTGGAGACGATTGGTACGTTGTCAGCAGAACAACTGAAGACTAGATTTGCAATAGCCTGTGTACAGGTAATCAAGTTGCATACGTAACTTCTGGTTTAACCTAGATAATACCCACTTTGAATCTGCAGATTGTATACTCCGTCAAGCATGTCGTACAAGGCGACTAATATGAGATTGTACATGGGGCTAACCACTCATCATGTCAAATAAATTGCTGCAGAAACCACATCTGAAAAGCACATGAAATGCCTGGTGCAGGCTTCCTGCATGTCACAGTTATTGTGAGGCCAGCTGCATTGGCGGTTCTATGCTCCACAGAGAGCAGAAAGGGAAATGATGATATTCCAGCTGATAATTCAAAATCCTTGTCAGAACCAGTCAGTATCCCCGGCTTAATGTTCCTCAAAATCCTTGTCAGAACCAGTCACTATCCCCGGCTTAATGTTCCTCAAAATCCTTGTCAGAACCAGTCAGTATCCCCGGCTTAATGTTCCTCAAAATCCTTGTCAGAACCAGTCAGTATCCCCGGCTTAATGTTCCTCAAAATTGGTCCTTCATGGATTGCCTAATATTGACCTCCCAGCGAACTCTGGGTCGTCCTGGAGGTCTGGATCCCTGGCTCTTAGTTTCCCATATTTTCCTCAGTTCAAGTTACCTTGAAATCCCAGTCACAATCCTCAGCTCAGTTACCCTGGTAATCGCAGTTACAATCCTCGGCTTGTTGTCCCCCAGAGTCACAGTCACAATCCACGTCTTATTGTCCCTCACAATCACAGTTACAATCCTCGGCTTGTTGTCCCTCAGAGTCACAGTTACAATCCTCGGCTTGTTGTCCCTCAGAGTCACAGTCACTATCCTCGGCTTATTGTCCCCCAGAGTCACAGTCACAATCCTCGCCTTATTGTCCCCCAGAGTCACAGTCACAATCCTCGTCTTGTTGTCCCTCACAATCGCAGTCACAATCCTCGGCTTGTTGTCCCTCACAATCGCAGTCACAATCCTCGGCTTAGTATCTTTTAAAATCCAACAACATTTGCCTCATTTATTCTCATAACCTTTTCTCTTCGTATTTTCACTCATTCGATGGGAGCTGTTTTCTTACATCTGGTTACGGTATGGGCCATAAGAGTCAGGTCATCAGCAAAATCTGGGTCGCCGATTGCTTTGTTAGAGCCTACGTAATTCCAATTATATTGGTAATAATAATAATAATAGCCCCTTCAGTCATAACTGATTATGGAAATGCGCCCCTGAGGTGGCAGCCCTCAGCTGCTTATTTTCCTGGTGCTCCTTTCGACGTTTTCTCCTCTCCTCTGCGTGTTGTGTGAGCCTCTTTTCGCTCAGTCTGAGGTGGCGCCGTAAATAGCATCGCCACTTAGTGCGATCGGCAGCTTTATCCTCCCATGTTGCTGGATCCATGTCGAGTGCCCTCATATCTCTCTTGCACACATCTTTGAACCTCAGCTGGTCGCCCAACTGCTCTCTTGCCATCTGCTAATTGTCCGTAGAAGACATCTTTTGGGATGCGACCATCTTCTATGCGGCGAACATGGCCAAGCCAGCGAAGTCTGCGCTGTCTAAGCAGCGTATACATACTTTGAAGGCCAGCACGTGACAACACCTCGACATTTGTCACTTTATCTTTCCACGAGATACCGAGGATGTGGCGTAGACACCGTAAATGGAAGGTATTGAGCCTTCTTTCTTGCTTAGCATAGGTCATTCAGGTCTCGCTGCCATGAAGGAGTGTGCTGGTGACGCAGGCGTTATATGCCGCAGCTTTGGTCTTCGTTGTGAGTTTGGAGTTTCCCCAAACACGCGATGTGAGGCGGGCAAAGGTAGCTGCAGCTTTGCCAATGCGGCTGTCGATTTCTGTATCCAGTGAGAGTTTGTCATTGATGGTAGACCCTAGGTATGTGAAGTGGTGCACCACTGCCAATTCATAGTTATCGATAGTGATAACTGGTGCAGCACCCACATCCTGACTCAGCACATTCGTTTTCTGTAGACTTATTGTGAGGCCAAAGTCCTTGCATGCTTTACTGAAGCTCCTGTTGGCTTTGAGTGACGACTGCAGCATCATCAGCGAACAACAAGTCTCTTATAGTGACCCTTCTGATTTTTGTTTTTGCCTTCAGCCTTTAAAGATTAAACAGACGGCCATCTGACCTAGTGTGAAGGCATATTCCTTCAGTTGCATCTCTGAATGCATGTTTCAGGAGTAAGGCAAAGAAGATCCCGAAGAGAGTCGGAGCCAGAACACAGTCTTGTTAAACGCCACTTCGTATGTCAAAGGGCTGTGACGTTCTTCCAGCATATTGGATTGTTCCCTTCATGTCGTCATGGAATGACTTTATCATTTCCAGCATTTTAGAAGGACAGCCTATTTTCAGGAGGATTTTGAAGAGTCCATCCCTACTGTGGTGGGTTTGGATGTTATTGTGTAATATATTACTTGTCTACAGAGTGAGGTCAGCTATGCAAGTCCCTGAGTCTAATAGTTGAAGATGCTTGTTCTCAGGGTACCTGACTGCTACCACCCTACGACCTCAATCTGCGATATATTTTGAGCCTCCTTTTATGTAAAGGTGTCTGGTTGTTATCTGGCTAGATGTCTAGGGTAATGTGTTAAATGATGTAAAGAAAATGACAACAACCACTAATGTGACTCAATGAAAATGATTAAACAGATCAATGGTTAAAGTTTGAGTAACAATTTTTTTAGAATTTTAATTTCCTGTACCTCAATTTCTTGGGTACAGGAATGTTTAAAACTCAAAATAGAATAGAAATATATTTACAGTAATGTGAATAAAAAAAAGACAACTTGTTTATTATATTATGAAAAAGTCTATGACTTGGAATGTCCTGGTAAAGCACTAAATTCTATAAAGAGTCACTCTTATGAGGAACGATTATGTTCATCACCTCAAGAACGCTGTGTTGATTTAATATTGGAGAGATATTGTCAAGTGAAAAATCATGAACCCGTGAATGGTTCTTATCTGTAAGTTCTGGAGCACTGTTGTCTTTCTTCCACAACGATAGTCTCCACGGCTGCAACGTATAGACACTGCTACAGTACTCTTCAAAGTTTGGGCAATCAGATACTTATTGCCTCGAACGTGCAGAATCAATAAGTCTGGTATGGCTCACTGAATGTTTCAACATGGAACCCTGAAAATAAGAGGATTAAGACCTCCTCAGTATTTCGAACATATCTCTCCTTCCCTAATCAACTAAGCATTATCAACAGTTTCAAGATCAGTTTCTATGGCTATATAAATAGCTATCGTTCCTATCTGATGGGGTGACAGCTTCATACTCAGGTAAATTTCAATCATCAGTTTGATACATTCCGTTCATAGGAAAATTATAGTTAATTTTATGAAGTCATGTGAAAACACTGTGACTTGCTGAAGACGGCCAGTGGTTTTCTGGCCTTCCAATCATAATAATGTCCTATTTTATTTCCAACTATGTCTTTTCATTCTCTCCCAAAGTTCAAGTAATCCTGCCTGGCTTTTAAAAGAAATGGTAATCTTCCCCAATAGCACTTGTGGTATAACACAAAGTGTTGAGTTTGGCGCCTTTCTGGTTTAGCCTCTACCCATCAATACTGCATATACATTCAATAATATAGATACATCTCAATAATAATGTTAATATAAATGTTTATCTTACCGCATCAATGAAATAATGCATAATTTGTAGGTTAACCGGCGATCAATGGTCACACTCAGATCGCCCCTGGTGCAGAACAGCGAAGGCAATGGTCATGAATGCCGTGCGTCTGATGCTAACACTACTTTTCAAAATTTTTATCTTCAAGTGGCAACTATCGCTGGCTTCAAATCGTTTTTATTCCTACCCTTAGTCTATTCTACCACAACCAATCAAATTATGTTATGCCCACTTGCCTCTTTTTTCAAAATAAATTACACTTTCAAAAATGTAACGTCCCCCCTCTCCCAAGACTGGCAAAGTTGAGTGAGGACATCAATGCGTCTGTCTCTCTGTCTTTTTTTACAATATTTCTGTTACTATCTTAGTGTTTTTAATGAAAAAAAGGCAATGATTGATCAGACGACTGTCTGTCATATCGTCGTTATATTTTATTTCTCTCCTTATCATACTTTTCATCTTTATATTTTTCCCTCTTCAGTTCTTCAAATAACATACTTTTCTCTCTACGGTAGGATAATATATCATAATGTGGAATATGATATTCTAATAAACAAGTATTATCATTTTATTGTCACTGTCCTTTCGTTTTATTTTATTCTGCATCGATATTCCTTGGACCACCCGTTATCTATCCTTCTAAGTTTCATTTTCGCCATCTCCAGCCCTACACATTAGGGGGTATTTTCAAATTTCCAAGTTAGCCGTAATTTTTTTCTTTTCTTTAAATCCAGCAACGCGTTTGAATTTCATCAGAAAATACAACTAGACAGGAAATGCGAGCCTGTCTGTGTGTTTTTACTATCGTCTCACGATCTAAGTGGTTATACATTCAAACTGCGCTACTAATGAACGGGGTGGACAGGTCGGTTGTAGTGGATTTGCCCCGCTTGCTAACAATATTCAAATATTTCTGCCACGCGTCTTGCGTTGCCTAAACACACTGTCGCATGTTGTACGATTAACAAGTTCTAAGAATGCCTTAGTAGTTTTATTTTTCTTTCTCTCTTTTACTCCTTTGGTGTCCCTTTTCTCTCACTCTCATGAAACTAAGCAAGACATTTGGCCAGCTGCCACACGGTCAAAATGTTAGATTTAATTTCTAGACCGGAGTACGAAAAAGCGTGTAATATTGAGATGGGGTATCATTCACTTTGCGTTAATGCTTCTCAAAACCTGCACGACTGCGGGCGATGGCGAAGACGTTGAGCACAACTTCCCTATTTTATCTCTATAGTATTTGGATTTATAATCTATAATATTTTATCTATTTGACCGGGGTATCAGGGATCTTACTACACCTACTAACCAAGACAAATGCTTTTGTGAGGTCTATAAAGGCGATATACAAGGGGATTGACATAAGTCTTGGGCCTGACCATGTAGGACATGTCACAGAGAGCTGAAATTTTGTATAGTGTTTATTCCTTTTCAATATAGCCACCTTCTGAATTGACACACTTCTGCCATCTCTGCTTGACCTTGAAAAGACCTTGGGAGTAGAACACCCTATTTTTCAAATTAAACCAGTCATCACATGCCAGTATAACCTCTTCATCGCTGTCAAAATGATTTCCATTTAGCTGTTTTTTAAGATTTGGGAATAGAAAAAAAGTCTGATGGAGCCAAATCTGGAGAATATGGTGGGTGTTGAAGAATTTCAATATTCAAATCGTTGGCTGCTAGCTGCATAAGCCGTGCTTTGTGAGAGGGCGCGTTGTCTTGAAGCAAAGGAAGATTCTGAGTGCGCGTTATCCCTCGTTTCCTGGTCACAACCTTTCTTAGTTTGGTGAGAAGATCTGCATAGTACTGTCGATTAACTGTGTTGCCACGAGGCAGATAATCTTTCAAAAGGACACCTTTGCCATCCCAAAAAACAGTCAGCATCACTTTTCCTGCAGATTTCTGCGCTCTCGGCTTGACAGGTGTTGGGAAGCCCGGGGTTTTCCATTGCATGCTGGCAATTTTGGATTCGGGGTCATAATGGTGTACCCAAGTCTCATCTACTGTCACCATGGTCTCCAAAAAATGTTTTGACTGACACTTTTTGAGCAACTGTTGACAGCAATTTACCCTCGTTTGCTTCTGTTCACGTGTCAACAGTCGCAGAACCCAGCGTGCACACACTTTTCTCATGTTCAGTCTGTTGTGTAAAATTCTACAAACTATTCTTTCATTTAGTTTTACTCTACTAGCTATCTCCACAATTGTCACTTTTCGATCCTGGTCAATGATTTTCTTCACTCTTGTTGCATTTTCATCATTGCACTCTGAGGCTGGTCTACCAGATCTTGGCAGATCAGCAACATTTGAGCGGCCGCACTTAAACTGTTGACACCAGTTTTTTTACCGAAGTATATGAAGCACAAGAATCACGAAACACTGGTTCCATCTCCCTGTGTATTTCTGTAGGTGTTTTTCCCTGAAACATCAGAAATTTTATCACAGCTCTGGCCTCCTTCTTTTCCATTGTTTTGTCAAATCTTTGGAGCAGCAGATCCGGTCAATAGGGTACATTGCGCCGTGCACCGTAGCGGGAAAACCCAATGAAGAAACAAACGCGTACTTCACACATTCAGTGCAAATATGATGAACGTTAAATGTACCTAGTTTCATCTTCCTCCTGTGACTCCTTCATGGTCAGGCCCAAGACTTATGTCAATCCCCTTGTATAAAGGCCTTTTCTGCTCTCTTGATTTTTCCTGAAGCTGGCGGAGAGAGAAGATCATGTCTGTTGTTGATCTACCAGCTCGGAATCCACACTGTGACTCTGGATATATGCGCTCAGCTAACTTGTGTAGTCGCATTAAGATGACTTTGGCAAAAACCTTACCAACAATACTAAGAAGAGAGATGCATCTGTAGTTATTCCAATCACTGCTGTCTCCTTTATTTTTATACAGTGTTACAATCTTGGCATCTCGCATGTCTTGAGGAATAGTTGTCTCTTCCCAGCACTGGCATAGCATCCTATGCAGGGGATGTAATAGCGTGCTCTTACGGCATTTGATTAAATCAGGAGGAATCCCATCACTGCCTGGTGCTTTGCCAGAGGCCAAGCTATCAATGGCCTTGCTGAGTTCCTCTAATGTTGGTTCGGCATCCAGCTCCTCCATAGTTGACAGACATTTGACAGCATCAAGGGCTGCAGGCGTAACGGTATTTTCTCTAGCGTAAAGCTCAGAGTAGTGCTCGATCCACCTCTCCATCTGCTTACCCTTATCGGTTAGCTTCTCTCCGCTGTTGTTTTTAGCGGTGCCGTCTTACTTTTTTGGGGGGCCAAGTGCTTTCTTTATACCGTCATACATTTGTCTAATGTTGCCTGTTTGCGCTGCGGTCTGGATGCTATCACTGAGCTGGCGCCAATAGTCATTTGCACAGCGTCGAGCAGTGTGTTGAACTTTGCTTCTCGTAGCCTTCAGGATCTGTAGGGTTCTAGCACTCGGTGAATATTTGTATTCATTCGCAGCACTGCGCTTAGCTTCAATGACAGGTGCCATCACATCTGATGAAGCATCAAACCAGTCATTTGACTTTGCCGTTTTCTTAGCAAAGGTGGCAAGTGCAGTACTTTGAATGGTGTTCCGTAGATGCTCCCAGTTCTCTGTAATAGTATCACCATGCTAAGGGCTACTGAGCACTTTATTGAAGGTCGCAGTAAATTGAGCGATCATGACAGGGTCTGACATCTTGCTGGTATCAATGCATGGTTTCCCTTCATGTCTGACACGATAGAGTTTTCTTGGTTGTGCTCTGATTTTGCAGCAAACCAAGGAGTGATCTGTATCACAGTCTGCACTATGGTACGAGCGAGTGAAGAGCACAGACCTGAGAAGTGGCCTTCTGACGAGAATCAGGTCCAGTTGGTGCCAGTGCTTGGATCGTGGGTGTCTCCATGACACCTTATGCTGGGGTTTTGTCTGAAAGTAGGTGTTGGTCACGCAGATGTCATGGTGGACACACAACTCTAAGAGCCGTTGTCCATTTTCATTCATCTTGCCAATACCAAACCTGCCCAGACATGAAGGCCATGAAACATTATCGGCACCCACTCTAGCGTTAAAGTGACCAAGGAGAACAAGCTGTTCTTGCCTAGGTATGCTTTTGATGACTGCTGCTAGATTCTCGTAGAACTCATCTTTAGCTTCTGAGGCAGAGTACAGAGTAGGAGCATATACACTGACAAGGGTGATGGGACCTGTGCTAGTTTGCAGGCGGAGTGTTAACAGGCGTTCTGATCCATTCTCACCTGGTTCAACCATTTTGGTTAGCGATTTTTTGACCGCAAAACCTACTCCGTGTTCTCTAGTTGTCGTAGATTTCCGATAGGAGAATTAAGACTAGGTTTGGTCCCTTCTGAATAGGTTTGAATAGGTGATAGACTCAGTGAGAGTTAGTGAAAGGTAATAGAATTTCCACACACGTGAGATGATAGATTTTGATATAGTGGCTGTCTCTGAAAGCGAAAAGAATTCTTCTCTCTCTCACCTATCTTCTACAACAGTTGTTACAGCGTCAGACAGACTACACCAATATACATATTACGTATATTTCTATCACTCATAGGCACGCACATACACGTGACGACAGGTAAACACACAGACGTGGGAAAACTATAACAATTGATATATATATTATCTAGAACGAGCTGACCAAACACGATTGTTTAGTTCAAGAGCGATTTTAATATCAGGAAAAAATCGGCTCACAACATCAAAGAAAGTACATCAAGGAAAATACATATACACATAGTCATAAAAAATCAAGGAATGTTGCAAGGATGATAGCCCCCTTATAGTGTTAACTCTAGGTTTAGCCCGGCCCCGTTAAGAGAACAGATTTTGGCGCCCGAGTCACAGATACATAGGGTTTGAGTCTAAGAGTTGTCTTTGTTTTATCTCGTAATTATATGCACAGAGTTTGAAAAAAATCTGATTTAACCTAAGACAAAAACACAAGAACTCTAGCCTTAGCAACAAATTATGCAGATTGAAAAAAACAAATAGGACAGCAACAGGGTGTCAAAGATATAATAGTGAAAAATATCACTCAAACCAGCGTACACTCATTCATTCCGCCATGGCTTCTCACACTAGTACTCACGACTTTGCTTGCTGCCTCTTGGAACACATTGATTTTTTAGATTTTCACACAGACTCAAAAAATGCAGTCTACTGCCAAGAAGTCCCCAGTTCCAAAAGACCTGTTTAACTTGGAGTCTCCGGGAACGACTACTTGGGTATGCAAATTTGTTCAAATGTCTGATTAAGTCACCTAACAATTATTCCAGGCGCGGGAGTTAACAGAGCACAGTGTCAATAGCGTAGGTTTCTAAAAAAAAATGATGAATGTCAGGTCGGTGCCTTCCCTCAGTATAGGATTCACTTTAGTCACACCACAGATTTGTCCACAAGATATAATCTAGTCGGGAAATGATTGTTAATATTCACGCCACCAGGCAGCAAATTATATAGAGTTTCTAGAAGAAATTAAGTGCTGGCTCCAAGGTCCAGTATTTATCATTACAGTCTTTGAAAACCCGTTATAGGGATATTAGTATTTCTGTCTAACTTGCACCGTCAGATCAGTGTTACTTGAGAAAACCCACGTGGTTCAAAATAAGGACTGTCTATTTCTTCACAAGTATGGAAACTACTACTAGGTGCTGGTAAAGTTAGGGTCACCCCAAAACTTTCACTGTGTGGAGGAAAAATAACACATATAATATAATACACAGAATCTGAACTGGTTAAAACTTACATTTAAACTTGCAAGCAGAGAGCTTTGCTTATCATTTAAACTTCCCGTGACGTAAGTTATATTTAAAAATCAGCACTCCTCATAAATTAGGAACACGTGCGTATCCCGTCATCATTCATGAGGCTGGATTCTAGAGTTTATACGTTAGTTTAGAAAAATACACTCGACTGAGTATTAGCAGTTAAATTAAATTTATAAATAGCTACAATTGCCGTTATAAGCTAGAAATTTTAATTAGTCTGCTTTCCACTGAATGCTTCCCTAGAAAATATAATAGCCTACCACTTTATTTCTCTTCTGCGCTAAAGAAAATAGATTAAAATGAATTAAGCGATTTAACACTTTAACACTCACAAAATCTATATATCTATCATATTAATTACCTCAACCACAGAATTACAGGTAGTCGCACAACTTAAGAATAAAATTGCTGAAAATATTTCTGGAAGTCTAGAAGTTCGACAAATTGCCGAAACAAACTGAGATCTTCGCTAACAGCTATTCTGTTTTTCGAGCGACCTATCTACTGTGGAGTCTATGAGCGAGAATGAAATTAAAGTTTCAAACTTGGCCAATATCTTAAAATCAGACAAAGGGCCCAAACTTATTTCGCCAAGCGAAATTATCTCCCCTACTCCCAACATTTACGTCCGCTTAACGCGTGTCGTAACTGTCACCTACTGACCACGATGTACGCGTGTCAGTTTCAAATCCCAGACAGCCTGACTCCATTGCCCAAGTGAGCGCCGTGTCAGTTTGGGATTTTCCAGCCAAATGTCTGGATACTGCCCGGTGCAGATGTAAAGTATCACACCTCACCGGGACTAATGCCGAGAAGAAGCTCGCGCGCTCGGTGAGAATGTAGACGATTTGCTACGTCCTGTGTTCAGCGAACCGACTTATCACGCCTTATGACGCCCTGCAGCCCTGACATCTACGTAATATCGTCCTAGCGCGATTCTCAGTTTAAGAGAAAGGAAAAAGGTAAAGTTTGCGAATTATATGAGAATAATATTCGCAAAACGAATGGATGAAAAATATACAGGAAAAAAAAAATACAGAGATAATAAAAGAGAGAATTTGGGTGAACAAATAGGAAGAAAATGTAGGAAATTAAATGAATATAAACCCTACGTGACAGAGCCTCCCCCCTTTAAGATATGGAAGCACTCCATGTCTACGTTATGGAGTTTAATTTCCTATAACCGTAGCTTCGGGGTGTCTGTCTTCTTCCCTCTCCTCTTCCCCCTCCATCTCTGTCCAATTCCTACTCAAGTCCACTCCTCAAAGTTTCCTTCCCCTGGAATGTGTCATATGCGCGCTTGAAAGAGCGTCGCCGCTTCTGACATTTTTGAAAGATTTCCTGTGATAGCGGTGGAATATCCCTGCCACTATCATCATCTTCGTCAGTTTTGGCGATCGTCAGGAGATGGTCGGAGGTTGGCACTGGTTTTTCCAAGTATCTCTTTAAGAGATTTAAATGGAAAACCTTCTCCTTTCCTTCAATAGAGATCTGGTAGTTAGCCTTAGAAATCTTTTTCAGGACGGTAAACGGCCCTTGCCATCCGATCTTCAGTTGGTTGTTCTCGGTAGGGAGCAACACCAAAACTTTCTCTCCTGCTTCCAGTTCTCTCTCTTCCGCGACTTTCCTGTATCGGTTAGCGTGCTTGGTGCGTGCTCGCTTAAAGTTAGTCGTTGCTAGGTCCCACCCTAGTTTCAACCGTTCCTTTAAAACCGACACATATTTACTTGCTGAGACGACTGTCTCATCCGCCTTCTCGTCTGTCAGAGACTGAAGTAAGGCTTCAAGCGGGCCCTTAATGGGTCTGCCAAATAAGAGTGTAGCTGGCGGAAATCCTGTGGAAGTATGAGGAGATTCTCTGTAGCCAAATAATGCTGCAGGAATACAGAGATCCCAATCTTCAGGTTTCACTTGTGCCAGCTTACTTAGCATCATGGTGAGGTTTCCATTAGCACGTTCCACGAGCCCATTTCCCGCCGGAGTATATGGCTTAGTGTGGATGTGTTGGGTCCTCAAGATCTTAACGATCTCATCCATCAACAGGTTTCGGTATGGAGATCCATTATCCGTCAACACTTGCTGAGGGAATCCCAACCGAGTGAAAATCTGCACGAGGGCTTCTGCGACATGCTTGGCATCTGCGCATGTTAGCGGGATAGCTTCTGCCCATAAAGTGCATGTATCGACTAAGGTCAGGATGAACCTGTTCCTTCTTTTAGTCCTTTCGAAAGGCCCTAAAATGTCGATCACAACCCGTTCGAATGGTGTTCCCATTATTGGCATTTCACCCATGTGGACTGGGGGGGTCCGTTGCTTGGGTGGTACACGTTGGCACTGGGCACAGGATTTGACATATCTGATAATATCAGTATTCACTCCAGGCCACCAATAATGAGTGGTTATACGTTGGTTTGTGGCGTTCTGTCCCATATGTCCGCTAAAGGGAAGAGAGTGCCCCATTTCTAGGATTTGGCTTCTGTACTGTTTCGGTACTAGGAGCTGGTTGTAACCTTGGTCAGGCTTGCCCGTTCTCCGATAAAGTACGCCATCCTCAGAAAAAATGTCCCCGTGCTGTTTGGGTTCCTTAGCCATGGGCAGTTTCCTAAAGCAGGGTGCCAAAGTAGGGTCCTTGTATTGCGCTTCTTTAAGTTCCATAGGTAACAAATTTGGCGCAGGCTCCCGTTCCTTCTTGGTTTGCCCTCTTGTAGTTACTGCTGCCACAATCGGCTCTTCCGGTTTCCCAATACACACGTATCTCCCGCCAAGTATGACTGGGTAGATGGGATCATCCATAACAGCCGCTTTGATCACGCCTCTGACAAAGTCAGAGTGTATCTCCACCAATGCGATGGGAAGCGCTGTAGGTGCATCACTCTTACGAACTCCACAAAGTTGGACGGTCTCTGCTGTCTCTTGACCGGGTTTGACCAGGTTTCTGGCAACAATGCAATCATAAGAAAGCCCCGTGTCAAATAAGCAAGAAGTTTGAGAACCGTTCAAAGTAACAGTACCTCGCGTTGAGGGTCTATCCCCAACAGTTTGGGAATCACTGTCAATAATTCCGCCTTGCGAGACTGTCAATAAGCATCCGATGCGTTTCGGCTCGGTGTGCTCGGTCTGATCATATGTCCCGTGCTCAGGGGTTCTCCCTTTGCCACCTTGTCCTTTCTGGCTACGCTGCCATGTAGGGCGGTCGGGTTGATCAGACTGTTTGGGGTGGTTGGGGTACTTGTTCTTGTAGAACTTGGATTTTTCAGGAGGGGGGTTTTGAGGTCCAGTTTCTCTGTGGTTGTTTTGGTTAGAAGCCTGAGAAGATTGCTCTAGGTTATGTTTTCGAAAATGCTCCTCTGTCGGTTTCCGCTTTGTGGCCGGTAGTTCAGCCAGCGCATTGTGATAACGCTCAGACTTTTCCAAAATGTCTTCAAGTTTTTCTGCCCCCTGCTCAGCGAGAAATCTCCGGGTATCAGCAGACAAAGTGTTCTTTATTTGTTCAGTTAGAACAAGTTCCTCAAGACCTTCATAGGTAGAGGGGAGCTGCGAAAGCTCAAGGCACTTTGTTAGATATCCCTTAAGACGAGATGAGAACTGGTGAAAAGTTTCAGAATTCTCTTTCCGGCTGTTGCGAAACAGTTGCAAAAACTTGCGAGCGTTCATTTCAAAGCGCTCCAGTAACGCTTTCTTCAACACATCGTAGTCGTCTTGTTGGCTACTTTCCAGCTTAGAATAAACATCATAAGCAGAACCTTTTAGGGCCTGGGAAAGTTTCATATTCCAACGCGACCTCTCTAACCCGTACAGAGTTGCAATTTTCTCAAATTTTTCTAACCATGTGTCAATCTTCTCATTTGGACAAGGAAAAGATTCAAGAGTGAAAGACATAGCATTTAGTTGAAGAGATTGAGTGTTAGCAGGGTCAGTTAAGGAAGAATGAGGAGAAGACTCTCCATTGCTGGAGGTAGAGGCAGCACCACGGCTTTGGAACTCTAGAGTCTTAAGCGCCAGCTCATGCTGTCGTCGTTGCTCATTTTCTCTTTCCTCATGCTGTCTCTCCTCCCTCTCCTTCTCATGCTGTCTCTCCTCCCTCTCCTTCTCATGCTGTCTCTCCTTCTCTTTTTCTCTCTCCCTGCGGATTTCCATTTCTTCCTCAATCTTCTTCTGCTGTAATAGACGGTCTGCTTCTTCTTTCCTCCTTAGTTCTTCTTCTTTCCTCTCCGCATCATATCTCTCAAGTTCGTCTCTGACAAAAGCTTTCATTTCTTCTCCTTCCAGTCCCTCCTCTCTCGCTTCGTCCCTGAGGAGTTGTCTAAGCTTTGCCCTCTCGGCCATATTATGTCAGTGACTGAGACACGTGGAGATAGAAAATAGGAAAAAGAATAACCTGGTTCCTACCACTTACGAGAAAAAAAATCAAAAATTCAAAAGATGATATCCTTAACCCTGGGATACCTCCTCCAAAATAAAATCTAACTATCGCTGCTATTATCGGCAATAAAGCACTCAATGCAAAACACGACTACGCCAAATAAATGGTAGTTAAGATTACAACTGAAAAAATAAGTTGCTACAGTGGAAAAGCAAAAGAATATTGCAAAAATTAAAGAGAAAAATAATCCCTTAATTTTTAAAAAAAAATCCACTATAAGTTCGCCCCTGAAGTCAGATCGGGTAAGGGAGGGAATTAATCTGGACAAAAAAGTCCGAAACACACTCCTTAACTTAGTTCAAACGCCGTTCTGCCTCAGTACCCAGTGAATGTTATACACTCACCACTTTACCAGCATTTAGTATTACAATCAGCAGTTAACATATATCCCGACAAAATCAACCTGTAACCAAAATGTATATTATTCAAAGATGCTGTGGAAAAAAAAACTTATTAGTTTGTGTGGTCAGCACGCCCGTAAACAGATCGCTAGTCTAGGGGTTAATTATTTAAAGATATAACAACTCACAAGACATCACACTCTTACTCTATATCAGAATACAGAATCTTAAGTTCAAAATCCAGATAGACGAGTCCACGTTTGTCGTACTCGTCTTCCTATTCTAAGTTCAAAGACCGGAAACGAGCCCTCATTTGTCGTAGATTTCCGATAGGAGAATTAAGACTAGGTTTGGTCCCTTCTGAATAGGTTTGAATAGGTGATAGACTCAGTGAGAGTTAGTGAAAGGTAATAGAATTTCCACACACGTGAGATGATAGATTTTGATATAGTGGCTGTCTCTGAAAGCGAAAAGAATTCTTCTCTCTCTCTCTCACCTATCTTCTACAACAGTTGTTACAGCGTCAGACAGACTACACCAATATACATATTACGTATATTTCTATCACTCATAGGCACGCACATACACGTGACGACAGGTAAACACACAGACGTGGGAAAACTATAACAATTGATATATATATTATCTAGAACGAGCTGACCAAACACGATTGTTTAGTTCAAGAGCGATTTTAATATCAGGAAAAAATCGGCTCACAACATCAAAGAAAGTACATCAAGGAAAATACATATACACATAGTCATAAAAAATCAAGGAATGTTGCAAGGATGATAGCCCCGTTATAGTGTTAACTCTAGGTTTAGCCCGGCCCCGTTAAGAGAACAGATTTTGGCGCCCGAGTCACAGATACATAGGGTTTGAGTCTAAGAGTTGTCTTTGTTTTATCTCGTAATTATATGCACAGAGTTTGAAAAAAAATCTGATTTAACCTAAGACAAAAACACAAGAACTCTAGCCTTAGCAACAAATTATGCAGATTGAAAAAAACAAATAGGACAGCAACAGGGTGTCAAAGATATAATAGTGAAAAATATCACTCAAACCAGCGTACACTCATTCATTCCGCCATGGCTTCTCACACTAGTACTCACGACTTTGCTTGCTGCCTCTTGGAACACATTGATTTTTAGATTTTCACACAGACTCAAAAAATGCAGTCTACTGCCAAGAAGTCCCCAGTTCCAAAAGACCTGTTTAACTTGGAGTCTCCGGGAACGACTACTTGGGTATGCAAATTTGTTCAAATGTCTGATTAAGTCACCTAACAATTATTCCAGGCGCGGGAGTTAACAGAGCACAGTGTCAATAGCGTAGGTTTCTAAAAAAAATGATGAATGTCAGGTCGGTGCCTTCCCTCAGTATAGGATTCACTTTAGTCACACCACAGATTTGTCCACAAGATATAATCTAGTCGGGAAATGATTGTTAATATTCACGCCACCAGGCAGCAAATTATATAGAGTTTCTAGAAGAAATTAAGTGCTGGCTCCAAGGTCCAGTATTTATCATTACAGTCTTTGAAAACCCGTTATAGGGATATTAGTATTTCTGTCTAACTTGCACCGTCAGATCAGTGTTACTTGAGAAAACCCACGTGGTTCAAAATAAGGACTGTCTATTTCTTCACAAGTATGGAAACTACTACTAGGTGCTGGTAAAGTTAGGGTCACCCCAAAACTTTCACTGTGTGGAGGAAAAATAACACATATAATATAATACACAGAATCTGAACTGGTTAAAACTTACATTTAAACTTGCAAGCAGAGAGCTTTGCTTATCATTTAAACTTCCCGTGACGTAAGTTATATTTAAAAATCAGCACTCCTCATAAATTAGGAACACGTGCGTATCCCGTCATCATTCATGAGGCTGGATTCTAGAGTTTATACGTTAGTTTAGAAAAATACACTCGACTGAGTATTAGCAGTTAAATTAAATTTATAAATAGCTACAATTGCCGTTATAAGCTAGAAATTTTAATTAGTCTGCTTTCCACTGAATGCTTCCCTAGAAAATATAATAGCCTACCACTTTATTTCTCTTCTGCGCTAAAGAAATAGATTTAAATGAATTAAGCGATTTAACACTTTAACACTCACACAATCTATATATCTATCATATTAATTACCTCAACCACAGAATTACAGGTAGTCGCACAACTTAAGAATAAAATTGCTGAAAATATTTCTGGAAGTCTAGAAGTTCGACAAATTGCCGAAACAAACTGAGATCTTCGCTAACAGCTATTCTGTTTTTCGAGCGACCTATCTACTGTGGAGTCTATGAGCGAGAATGAAATTAAAGTTTCAAACTTGGCCAATATCTTAAAATCAGACAAAGGGCCCAAACTTATTTCGCCAAGCGAAATTATCTCCCCTACTCCCAACATTTACGTCCGCTTAACGCGTGTCGTAACTGTCACCTACTGACCACGATGTACGCGTGTCAGTTTCAAATCCCAGACAGCCTGACTCCATTGCCCAAGTGAGCGCCGTGTCAGTTTGGGATTTTCCAGCCAAATGTCTGGATACTGCCCGGTGCAGATGTAAAGTATCACACCTCACCGGGACTAATGCCGAGAAGAAGCTCGCGCGCTCGGTGAGAATGTAGACGATTTGCTACGTCCTGTGTTCAGCGAACCGACTTATCACGCCTTATGACGCCCTGCAGCCCTGACATCTACGTAATATCGTCCTAGCGCGATTCTCAGTTTAAGAGAAAGGAAAAAGGTAAAGTTTGCGAATTATATGAGAATAATATTCGCAAAACGAATGGATGAAAAATATACAGGAAAAATGAAATACAGAGATAATAAAAGAGAGAATTTGGGTGAACAAATAGGAAGAAAATGTAGGAAATTAAATGAATATAAACCCTACGTGACACTAGTTTTATTAGGATCTTTCCCTTGCCAATAAAATGTGTAGTCCTTCTCGCTCACCGTTCCAGAGCCCGCCAGGCGCGTTTCCTGAAGTGCAGCTATATCCATCTGAAGTCGTTTAAGCTCATCATTAATTATGGCTGTCTTCCTTACATCGTTTACGTCCTGTAGATTTTCGGATAGTCCAGTCAACATAGTCCTGACGTTCCAGCATCCAAATCTGAGAGTTTGCTTATTTCTATTATTACGTAATTGCTTCGTGCAAAATTTTCTGTCTACAGTTCGGGTTTGACCCTAATCCGCATGCACCTAATGGGGAAAGCAGACAGGGGTGGGACAACACTTTATTGACTGGGGGCTGCCCAGCTTGAAGTGGACGATAGCTGTCCAGTGAGATCCTAGAACCTCTCCCACTGTCGGAAGTAGCCCCTGGCGCCATGCCCTACGCCAATTGGGCAAAATGCTTATAACCGGTAACTGCTACTTCCCGTGTTTTGCCGACACCTATACGATGAAGCTGGAGTGTCCTCTCCAGGGCGCGAGCTTGGGCACAGTTATATGGAGATCAAGCTGTTGCCCATGCAGCATGTTCCCCCTCTCCACGCAGCTGGTAGATCCAAAGGAACGGCAGTAGCCGATACAGTTTGGTACCAGCCACGTCGCAGGAGTTGCCAGAATAATGTCGAATCAACATTAGACTGCCTTAGGGACTCCGACTCCGGATTTATCCTCAGGGTTTACTCCCGAAGTCAGTTCCATAAATGGATATTCCCGCAAGGCAGCGGTGGTTTGAATTCAGAGTTCCTTCTCTTAGATAAGCTACCAACCAAGGATCACGAGCCCTATCTGCCCGAAGCGGCTGGTTTTAAGGCGCCAGTTGCTCGCCTTTGCCCCTTCTCCCGTCAGTGGAAACAGTTCCGCCGGGCTCAAATTGAGCCACAAGTGAAGGCCGGGAGCTGGACTTGGTTGTCAGAGGCTGCTTGAGGCGCGTGCCATAGGAGTATTTTATCTGCAGTGAGAGCTTATCCTCACTACAACTCCCGACTGTAACAACCTTTGTCTTTAGCCAGTAAGAAGAGAAATGTGATTTGAAGCATGCTTACCGCACTCCTGTCTTTTCTAAAAGGGTTCGGTAAGGTGTTCTTCATTAAGAATTCTGCATTTCATGTGGTAATGCGCAATGAAGAGTAAATTTCTTTGAGATGATAAAGTAATTGGTATAAAAGGTCACATGAGTACATCAAGGTACCTAAGGTATGATAGGACACAGAGATTTTTCTTCTCATTAGGACATGACATTTACTAACTTGTCCCACGAATCGCCTCTGGGACTTCAAAGTTTGATGTGTTATAGGACTTAAGGTGTATCAAGATAACCAAGTGTTCGTAGGGGATTGGAGTGGCTAAGAGGTATGGCGTCCGCCTAGAATTCTAAAGGTAACGGGTTCGATTCCCAGTAGAGGTAAAGTAATTCATGGACATTATTTTTTTCAGAACCAGTGGTCCAAGTGATGTCATACTCTCTCCCTCCCGTCTCCTGGGTAGTGAGATCGGATGCCTAGCCTTCTCAGATAAGGGCGAAAACATAGGAGGTCCCGTGTATAAGTTTTAAATCCCACGGCAGTTGGAAATCGTAAAGAGTAGGCCGTAAGGCCGCATCCCTGGCAAAATTGAACAATTAGATTACCTATCCACCACAAAAATATTTGTAGAATGTTTGATTCCTGTATACACACATTTGGATTCTCGCAGATGCTACGGAGTTCGTGCACTGTGCTGAGATCCTCCTTGTGTGATCTAAGGGAGGAGATCACAGATGGAGTTTTCCATGTGCAATGAAGACAGTCCTTAAAACCAAACCAGTCAAGTAGGCCATTTGTTTCATAGTTTCAGTGAGGGTGGGTTTAAACACACCTCTGGACCACAGTCTAAAACATCATATCGTAACTCTGACTATTGATATTACTAAGTGATTGTAAGGATTGTTGTTAAACATATGAGCCGATAGTATGTAATTCTGTATGATTGCTGACAACTGATCTTAGATGACTTTCAATCAAGGGACTTGAAATATGTGTGTGTGCGTGTATGCGTGTCTCGTTCATTTCCCTATGTGCTCTTTATCGAATATGGAGCCCTGGAGCCCTGGCCTGGTACCCCTTTGCAGGAAACCTGCAGTGAAGCAGGCTTGTGCTGTTTCAGTTGGAGCCTCTATAACAGTTTTTTTTTAAATGTAAGGATGTTGTCCTGTGCACAACCTCATGCAAGTCACGTGTTTAGCAAGCCTGAAACAGCCGTAGTCCTATATAAGTGTGAGAATGCTCGGCAATGAACGTCCGAATTGCTCAGCGGTTAGTGTGGCTTTCCTTTCGCAGCGAAGTTACTGGGTTCCGGGGTAGCGCCACGCTCCAGTCTACCCAGCTGTAACTGGGTACCCGACTCTGCTCTTGAATTAGGGTAGGCAGATGCAGCGAGGGGGAGAACTGGTCATCCCGGCTTATTAAAAAAAAAAGCTGGATCTAGTATAATGAAATCTCTAACACTTCATTCACCTGAGGCAGTATCTGGTATGGGACTACCTTTTACTTTGTTTACTTCATCAATATTTCTTGTAAACTGATGTATTTCTGGTAAACTGATTATGAATTCTTCTGTAAGACTTGATGTTTGAATTTTAATTATTTCATGAAGTTTTTAGTGACAACATAATATTGATGTACTAATTACGGTGTTTCTACGCAAGTAACATGAGATGATGGCACGTGACAGGAGGACTTGGCATGTGTTTGTTGGAGGCCTATGCTCCTTTGGGAGTGGAAGGATATGAATGAATAAATTACGGTGTTCATGATGTAACATGACTTTAGAACATGTGGTGGTAGTCACAGGAGTAATTAAATATTGTTGTCAGAATGTGGATTCACTAAACCTTTGTAGCAGGGCTGTAGATTCGGAGTCGTGGAGTCGGTCAATTTTTAGTGAAGTCGGAGTCGGTAAAAAATGTCCCGACTCCGACTTTTACTGGACTCAAGTCAAGGCAGATCTACGTTTGTTCCATGCAGGGGGGGGGGGGGGGGGGGGGGGGGGGGGAGGGGGGGGGGGGGCGCTTAAAAAATTTGAAATAACATTTTAAAGTAGAATTCCTAAAACCACTTTCACGGTAAAGTACATCCATTTTTACATAATGTAGGAAAATTTCAGTTGCTGTTGATCAAGAATAAAGTGTTTATCACAATTGGAAATTTGTTGGCACATTTAGAAAAAGCGCTCAAGAAATGAAAATAAACTATATACACTATCAATTTTCCCGTCATTGTTAAAATGAAACTATTTTGCCTCATGGTGTTTGGAAAAGCAGTCATTTGTGTACAAGTGTGTATGGTTTGTTATTTTGTATTACTGTATGAATGAATGAATAGTTTAAAATGTAGTCTACGTAAGCCACGTATTCATTTATTCACACACATACTATACTTATACATATAACTCCATATAAGTGCTTAATTTTATGCCATATCACTAGTTTAAAAAAAAATTGTAGTCGGAGTCAGACTTCTAAAATTTCCGGAGTCGGAAAATCTTTTGGCCGACACAACCCCGCTGTGTAGTAAACTTTCAAATTAAAGAATTACATGCCGCGTTGATATGTTGTCTTATGGAAGGGAATTAACTAGAAATATCCTTGTACACTTTGCCTGTACACGGTTATCTCCATCGGCATTGACATATCGGCTGCGTTTAAATCACAGGGTTCTTTGAAGAGGCAAAGATAAAGAATGGGAACGCTGCACACACTGAAGCATGTCGTACAAGGTGACTAATATGTGGTTGTGCATGTGGCTGGCAGCCTCATCCTGTAAAACAAATTACCACAGAAACTACGGCTGCAAGAGCACGATAGTGCTTGGTGCAGGCTTCCTGTCATTGGACCAGCTATAGTGGTGGCTCCGTGCTCCGAAGGAGAGCAAATGAAACTGATGAAGATGTTTATCGGTGTAACAGCAGCGTGAGCATACGATTTTCTGATTAGTTAGTAGAGCTTCTCGTGGTCAAAGTTACCGGGTTCCGGTTTTGAACCCTGGTAGCGTCGCGACAGTGGGAGCTGAGAAGTGGCTATGTGCAGTACGTGACAGTTCCTTGGGAGAGCACATTATTTTAGCTCTACATATTTGGAGAGCCCCCTTGGATGGCGGCGAATGCACAGTATGCCACGCGCTTCTTCCTCCAAGCTGACGAACAGATGTAATGATCCTGTAAATGCAAGCCATGCTGGAGCTCATGACTTCAACTTTTCGGAATGGTAGAAAAGCCACAGGAAAAGCCTAAATTTACAGTGTAGACAATACCAAGGACTCTTCAACTTGGTACTGGCTGCAAAAGAACGAGAAGCTCAGTACAGTGCACGAGCTCCGTAGCACCAGCGAGAATCTCAATGTGTGTATATAGGAATCACACAATATATAAATATTTCTGTTGTGGGTAGGTTTCTAATTTCTAAATTCTGCCAGGGCAGTGGCATTATGGCCTACTCTTTACGATTTCCAACTAACGTGGGATTTTTAAACGTGCGCAACATGCACACGGGACCTCCTATGTTTTCACCCTTATCCGAGAAGGCTAGGCATCCGATCTCACTACCCAGGAGACCAGGGAGAAGTATGACATCATTAGGATCACTGGTTCTGAAAATGTTTTTTCAATAAATTATATTCCCTCAACTAGGAATCGAACCCGGTACAACTCCAGGCGGACGACATACCTCTTAGCCAATCCGACCCCAGTCCTAGTTAAACAACAACAACAATCCAGTCTACCCAGCTGTAATTGGGTAACTGAGTCTTTAGTTAGGGAAGGCAAAGGCAGCGAGAAAGGGAACTGGTCGCCCTACCTCATAAAGCTGGACCCAGTTTAGTGAAGTCTCCAACACTTCACTCCCCTACGAGAGTATCTGCTATGGTTTAACTTGACCTTTTATAGCAGCGCGGGAAACCATGTTTTGAATGAGCACAATAAACGGTCGCGTGAATCCGATAACGATCACACAGATCACTTGTGTTGCGCAACAGTTGTGTAAATCATCCCACAGTGTTTTACAGTGAATAATAATTTGATATAGGGAGATAATGTAAATTTATCATCATCCCACAGTGTTTAACTCTAACAATGGATAATAATTTGATATAGGGGGAATAACGTAAATTTATCATCATCCCACAGTGTTTAACTCTAACAGTGGATAATAATTTGATATAGGGGGAATAACGTAAATTTATCATCATCCCACAGTGTTTAACTCTAACAGTGGATAATAATTTGATATAGGGGGAATAACGTAAAGTCATCACCCTACAGTCCCCAAGGAGCATAGACCGTCAACAAATTTATACCAGGTCATCTTGCCCCGTGCCATCTGCTCAATGTCTCTCCGTGTCTTCTCCATCCCTGTCATGTCTGTCACCAGTTCTCTTCTCCATGTGTTCATTGGGGATTCCAGAACGAGGATTGCCTGGTAATGCTATTTGTAGGTTTCCTCAATGTGTGTACTATCCATCTCCAGTATCGTCTTCTCCTCTTTTGTTCCACTGGCACTTGTCTAGTTATTGTCATCTTTTGTTCCACTGGCACTTGTCTAGTTATTGTCATCTTTTATTCCACTGGCACTTGTCTAGTTATTGTCATCTTTTGTTCCACTGGAACTTGTCTGGTTATTGTCATATTTTTCTCCACTGGCACTTGTCTAGTTATTGTCATCTTTTGTTCCACTGGCACTTGTTTAGTTATTGTCATCTTTTATTCCACTGGCACTAGTCTAGTTATTGTCATCTTTTGTTCCACTGGCACTTGTCTAGTTATTGTCATCTTATGTTCCACTGGCACTTGTCTGGTTATTGTCATATTTTGCTCCACTGGCACTTGTCTAGTTATTGTCATCTTTTGTTCCACTGGCACTTATCTAGTTATTGTCATCTTTTGTTCCACTGGCACTAGTCTAGTTATTGTCATCTTTTGTTCCACTGGCACTAGTCTAGTTATTGTCATCTTTTGTTCCACTGGCACTTGTCTAGTTATTGTCATCTTTTGTTCCACTGGCACTTGTCTGGTTATTGTCATATTTTGCTCCACTGGCACTTGTCTAGTTATTGTCATCTTTTGTTCCACTGGCACTTGTCTAGTTATTGTCATCTTTTGTTCCACTGTCACTTGTCTGGTTATTGTCATCTTTTGTTCCACTGGCACTTGTCTAGTTATTGTCATCTTTTGTTCCACTGGCACTTGTCTGGTTATTGTCATCTTTTGTTCCACTGGCACTTGTCTAGTTATTGTCATCTTTTGCTCCACTGGCACTTGGCTAGTTATTGTAATCTTTTGTTCCACTGGCACTTGTATGGTTCTTGTCTTCTTTTGTTCCACTGGCACTTGTCTGGTTATTGTTTTCTTTTGTTCCACTGGCACTTGTCTGGTTATTGTCATCTTTTGTTCCACTGGCACTTGTCTGGTTATTGTCATCTTTTGTTCCACTGGCACTTGTCTAGTTATTGTCATCTTTTGTACCACTGACACTTGTCTGGTTATTGTTTTTTCCCCCAATGGCACTTGTCTAGTTATTGTCATCTTTTGTTCCACTGGCACTTGTCTAGTTATTGTCATCTTTTGTTCCACTGGCACTTGTCTGTTTATTGTCATCTTTTGTTCCACTGGCACTTGTCTAGTTATTGTCAACCTTTGTTCCACTGGCACTTGTCTAGTTATTGTCATCTTTTGTTCCACTGGCACTTGTCTGGTTATTGTCATCAGTTCCACATTCGTGACCTTGTCATGCCACTTTAGTTCTTTTATTCTACGCGAGCAGACATTTATGAAAGTCTGTAGCTTTTTCTGTAGAATAGAAGGACTTAAACGGTATGACAAAGTCACAAATGTGGAATTGATGACAAGAACAAGACAAGTGCCACTGGAACAAGAGATGAGAAGAAGACGCTGGCGATGGATAGGACACACATTGAGGAAGCTTGTTGATAGCATTACAAGGCAGTCCTTGTTCTTGAATCCACAGGGAAAGAGAGGCAGAGGTAGACCCAAAAAAACACATAGAGAAGAGAACTGGATACAGAGGTGAAAATGATGAGGAAAACATGGAAAGAACTTGAGCGGATGGCACGGGACAGGAACACTTGGCATGTGTTTGTTGAAGGCGTATGCTCCTCGAAAAGCTAAACGGTATTGATTGATTGAATAATAATCTTAGCCGAAATGATAGCATACCAACAGTGAGTATTTAATTTAATACAAAGCAATAACAGACCCAAAAACATCTATAATAATTTAAAACAAGAGAATCACGGAACAGAGATGACAGCCGTCCCATACAGGATAGATACAAGAAGATGAAATCACCCGACTTAGATTTGTGTTGTTGTAAACTATTTTGTTCTTTGTTATACTTTTTTTTAAAAATGGCAGTGTCCAAGTCCAAAGTACAAATAACTTCTGAGACAAGACTATGAGATACATGTTGGCATGTGAATTGAAAAATAGCCAATGGACTGAGATTAGACTAATTAAAAACACATTAACTACCGCCAGCCGCTGTCAGCGGCTCACAAAATAATCACATTTGGACCGCAAGCCGCTCAGAGCGCCAATCTAATTTTAGTAATAAAACGAATGAAAAATGTACTGAAACACTCTCTGATCTGGTTCGAGATTTTAAGTTGCCCCCGGAAAATAAATTCCCAAAGCATGGTTGTTGTAGAACACTGGAAAATTGATATTATGTTCATATTTTTCAGCGTTTTGGGTTAGTTACCACATCGTGTAAAACTGTTTACCGTTGCAACTAGTGATAGGACTACAAAAAATGCGTGTACATCTCGTCTAACGGCTGAATAGGATAGAAACTTGTTTCAACAATTGACTGATAGATCTAGCGACAAGAACAAGAGTGAAAACAGTGTGCACATTGATATTGAAATTGTGATTTTGATAGAAATGGGGCGCAAGCAGTTATAATTGTGAAGATATTGCAAGTCCTCGGCCATCGGAGGGCCGTTAAATAGCAACAACCTCTTTTAGAGTTACAACCGGTATTTATTGTAATAGTACATTCATTTATCTTTAAAATGACGTGTAATTCATAAAAATCTGTAAACAATTACGAAAACTACAGCTTACTTTGTGCAAACACCTACAGGATGAAAATGGGAAAAAAATTTAATTCGGCCACAGTGTGTTTTTCAATTTGGTAGTTAATGTGTTAATTAACAGCTGCCTTATCACAACATGTTTAGTAAATTTACGAAGATTTTTGTATTTTTTATGTTGCCTTGGTACCTGTTTTAAAAAAAAAAATTCAAAAGAAACTTAATAATAGTTCATCTCTGAAAATTATTTAACGGAGTACTGACTTGAGTGAGTAATTTGACCGTGTTACAGCAAATGTAACGAACTCCAGTTTTTGTTCATGCTCATCCGAATGACAAATGGTGAACATTCAAGAAATTGTGTAAAACAAATGAAAATAAATCAAACATCCGCCACCATTAAGGGTGGGAACAATTAGCGCATTGCTTCAACAGGCGCATAAAAATAGTTCCCATCCCGAAAAATACGTTATGAAAAAGATTGCTACTTTGGTGGGGGGAACAGATAGGATATGACGTGATGGATAATAGAAGTAGTATGGTTAATAAGTGATGCTTATCCATGACGTCATGTGTATTCAGGAAGCATCTTACAGGGAGTCTCAGACATGGCGGATATTCTTCTTCTTCTTCCTCGTTCGTCCTGAAAAGGACATTGGTTGCGCTGTGTCGCCGTTTACAGCGAAGCTGCGATATTTGCGCCTTTCGGCCCGACACATCCGACTTCGACACGGCATTTTTTGGGGACCGGGTTTGCCTTCCATCTTCGATCCCTTCTCTCTCGGCCAGACTGCAGTGATGCACCCTGTATCCACGACCATCACTTGGAGGTGGAGTAGGGTCTTGGTCAGCTCTGGTTCGCTGACCGTGACGCAAGCAGTCAAGCTATAAGTCGGTGACTGAATTCATCTCTTTTGCTGCGTCTTCGGTCCCCTGGCGGAAATCTGCAGCCCATTCCTCATGTAAATATTTATGTTTGTTGTTGTTGTTGTTGACGGTCTCAGTGTTGATTTGCGTTTTCATTATTCATCATCATTATTACCCTTCAGCTCCCCATGTAGCATAGGCCTTCAACAAACTCATGCCAACTCCTTCTGTCACACATTTCATCAGCTCAAG
Source organism: Oreohelix idahoensis (assembly GCA_024509875.1). Lineage (NCBI taxonomy): Eukaryota > Metazoa > Mollusca > Gastropoda > Stylommatophora > Oreohelicidae > Oreohelix > Oreohelix idahoensis. The sequence continues at coordinate 275,294 of JAMPIV010013067.1, read as the reverse complement.
GTTTGTTCATGTCTACCTCACCATTTTTTGTTTCTGTCTCCAGGTCTCTTCTCCTTGTGTGTTTTCAGTCGACCTCTACTTATCTTACATGAAGAGGTTCCAGAAAAAGAACTGACTTGTAATGCAATCACCAGGTTTCCTCAGTAGGTGTCTTATCCAGCGCCCAAAGTCTTATTCTCTTCTTTTGTTCCACTAGCACAAGAGTCGGGAACCCGCGGCTCGCGAGCCGCATGCGGCTCTTTGTGCCATCTCGTGCGGCTCTCGGCTCTCTAATACTTAACTCTTAGTGAATGAGGGATACCATGTGATTTTTTTTCATGCGGCTCTTCAGTTTGTTAAAATGGAGACATAATTAAATATTTGGCTCGTTGTCACGGAAAGGTTCCCGACCCCTGACTAGCACTTGTCTGGTTCTTGTCATCAATTCCACAATGATGACCATGTAACGTGTAAATCCTGTTCTACACATGCGCCCAATGTTTGAAAGTCTCTAACATTTTGGTTGCTTTTTTTTTAATCTGCGTGTGTCATAGCCATGAAATATGACTGACTTGACATGTGAGGTGAAGATTGCCAGCTTTGTGTTAAGACTCGATTTTATTTATCTCGATATATATCCGATATATATTTTCCTTATTTTGATATCATTGTCTGTTCCTCCAACTTTGTCTGTTTTGCTGCCACGACATTTGTGTGGTTCTATATCTTGTATGATCTCCCCTTGCAAATATGGCGACTTAGCTTTTGACGTTAGTGATTTTCTGCAGGTTTTTTTTAGAATCCAGTCAGACATTGAGACCAAACTGCTGCCTTGCAGGTAGGCTGGGGACAGTCAAAGGCTAATGAAGGCAACCCGACAAAAATTCCCGTTGAAATCGGATGTACTGGGCCACAGGCCTAACGAAATAGCGCAACGTACACCGCTCCATGATGACGTCATTACATATAAGAAAAATGTCAATAACTCCGTAGCGTTCCGCTGGGCTACACAGAGACAAAGGGCTAGAATTGCCTCTTATATGCGATACAGAGAAAGCGCATATGGCCGACGCCAGTTCCTTTCGTGGAAAAGCTTTACGGGGATTCAAATAGCCTCAAACTGGCAACTGCTTTCTTTGAGCACATTCAAGTGGACGTCTGAGAGTGTATGAAGAAGAAGATATCTTGTATGGGTGTTTCTTCATACTTCTTCTTCTGCCTCGTTCGCCTTCAGACTTCTACATTAATGACTCTAATAAAGGTAGTAGTCAACTCAAGGTTCCTGACATCTCCAAACAGTTTTTCGTTGACAGAAGTGGCTTGCTGCCATATGCCACTCCGTTCATTGCTGTAGGTTGGGCAGGACTGCAGCAGGTTGTGACAGGGTAAGGAAATGATAGACATACATAAACAAACAAAGATTAGAACACATAACTGAAATGATAAGCATGCATAAGATAACCTTGGTAAGGTGTAACTAATACACAATCAAACGTGAACGTTGACGAAACGCGAACTTTTCATAAACGTTTCACACAGTGAAACGAAACACAAACGTTTCGAGAAAGAGACGCAAACGTTTGATAAAAAATTAAACGAAACGCAAACGTTTCATACAGTGGGAAAGATATAACTGTGATAAACGAGCGCCAAGGCCTTATAGCTCTATCTTTTCCTACATCTCTCGTATTTTATTTTCTCCCACATTTGTGCTCTTTCATCCAACATTTGCTATCCCACATTTGCTATGTCATCGTTTTGATTACTCGCGACCGGTATCTAAAGAACCGCATTTGTTCTTTCATCGGTGGTAAAATAAAGTCTTTTGATTGAGTCCCCATACCTGACATCATCGTTTGAAGCCCACACTGCATCGGGATAAATCTGGTGACAACACATCTGGTCATCCAAATCAGACATCTGGGCATTATACAATTTCTGTGGACTGTTGTTATCTTTGTTGCTAGCGACGGGTCACCACATTGGACACCCAGATTGACCAGGTAAAAAGGTCTCATGCTGTAATTTCTGTGGAGTGGTGTTATCTTTGTTCGGCCGCTGTCCAGACAAGCGACGGGTCACCACATTGAACGCCCAGCTTGGCCAGGGGAAAACAATAAACAACCAGAGAGTAATGTGACAGCCTTTTTGCATTGGCGAGCCAATTATCTCCATACCGGTTTGTCAAACAAGCCAGGCAACGAAAGTTGGTCGCGAATTACCACACCCACGTTTGAACTGACAGGGGACAAGAGCGATCCTGTAAATGAGTGACCAGAGAGGCTCTCAGGGATTGGTTGTATGGGCGGAGCTGTACGTCACCGGTCCAAGAAACCCAAATTGGACTTCCAGAAATATAATCTACTGTACCGCGTAGCTTGCTAGAGAGGGCAGTCCAGTTTTTACATTGTGAGGTAGAGATTAAACCCTAAAACGCCTAGCCAAAATACACGTGTTTATTCAGAGTGGATAATAATTCATTTCTGTGGTGAATTGTGTTCTTAAAGGATTTTGCGAAGGGAAAATAAGGTTAGTAGATCTTATACAGATTATTACTACATTTTCTTATTCTTTGTTTAGTTTAACCTCACAGCTAAATGTGCGAAAGATAGAGATTCAATTAATTCTTTTCATAACTGATTAATAAAATCAGAAGATTTTCCTAGACGATGATAGGATGATAGGAGGTAATTAATAGTTCATATTTCACCTTCATCATCATCACAGTCTCTCATGCACAAGATATTTAACATCATTAGAATCGAACTCAGAGCAGTAGTATGAATGAAAGTCAACCAGTGATGTTAAATGTGAAAAACTTACGAAGACTTTTGTGTGTCTTCAGTTCATCAGAAGTCTGAGTCTACACACAACGTGTCTGACGTCTAACCAGAAATAAGTTATCAAAAACGGACATGTGGCTAGCAGAATTCGCCATAGGACATCTTTCATTCCTCAATTAAAAAGGAATATTGTCTCACCCACAAGTCAGAAGGTGGACGCAGTATTTTTCGTCACCCATATACTGCTGGCTCACAAGTTCAATGCAGAGTTATCACAAGTTCAATACAGATTTATCACAAGTTCAAATCACTCGAAAGATCATTATTATCTGAAGTCAAGCTAAATAGCTCAAAAGTGGAATCTCATATTTATACCAAGTGCAACACTCTTAAGCGCATTCTATGAAGCAGACTCTAAAGTATATTTTATGAATCACGACTACATACGCAAGATTATGAGTCTACATATCACTAACATTTCGTGAAGATATCCAGTCTGGCCAGTACCCTCGGGAGATTAGACAACAGACCTTTTGTTCATATGACAGCTATTAACTGTTGATCAACACTACAGAGATATACTCAAACAGTGAAGAAATATATATATATATATATATATATATATATATATATATATATATATATATATATATATATATATATATATATATATATATATATATATATATCGTCACCGTTCTTAGTCCGTCAACAGTTTTCATCAGAACGCCCTCGACTTTAGAGATACCCCACTCGACATAACATATAACAACTTGGGACATTGTGTGCATACATGTGAATCATCATATCAATGAGAAGCATTTAGAGACACATGGACTGTGTAGATTACTCACGTATCATATCACATCATCATCATTTCTCTTTACACCAGTTCATTCTTAATTAACTATTACTTAATTACCTGCAATTTTAATATCTCATCTGTGTGTTTTGTGTGAATCGTCTTTTACCACCATCACGTTCTAACCATTACTAACCCTATATGTGTGTTTATTTAATTAATAAACCCAACAATCGTTTGATCATTATCTAGTTTGTTAATGTATCACTCGTGCTGTCGGTGTTACATATTCACATATAGGAACATTTCTCTACTCAGATGAGGTTGGGAGCTTTTTCTTTTACGGGATGTAAGGGCAGAATCTAAGGTCGTGGGGAAACAGAAATCTTTCCATAATTAACTAGAAAACACTGTCCAGTGGAAAGCATTCGCATTCCCGTCTTCTTGTCCCTATCTCGAATAGGTCTTTATTCTTTCTTAACGAGCCAATTTCTAGAGACCTTATACCTAATATCTCATAGGCTATTCCTGGCAAAAACTACTGTCGTAGTTGCCCCAGTATACACCACACGACAATAACAAGAACGAAACACAAACGTTTACGAAACGTAATGCTAACGTTCAGCTATAGAAACATAAACGAAACGTAAACGTTTGGTGAAAGCTAAAACGTTCAGCTACGAACCAAATATGATTTTTGTTTTTCTGACCTATCTTTCTGCTGTAAAAGTCAAATGTTTCAGTATTGAAAACACAGTCTGATGTAGTGCTCACAAGACGCATGTTCAACACATCGGCATTCTTGCGGTAGCAAGCCTATTGATATCTGGTATAACAAATAGTTGATTGTGCAGAACAGTTTTTCCTATTTTAAAACAAAAACTACAAACTCGACAACTATTGACTCCAGACGGAGTATCAGCGCATCAGGTTAGTTGAAATGCACAAACGTACTGTTAAGTCATATTTTAATTAAGGGGAGTTAAGTGTTAAAGACTGGAATGTACGGGTCGGTTTTTTTGTACACGCTTGTAAACACGCTCTGCGTGATGAGAGAATTTCTTAGTTGAGGGGTAGAAGGCGGAGTAATGTTTAAACTGTTATCTGACTAGTTGTTACTTTGTTTAAAGATAGGATAAAGAAACTGGTAGAACGTTCTTTGAATTAGTTTTGGGGGGGAAAGGCGGATGAATTCAGCTCACATATCAAAGCTGCGAGTTTGTGCTTGAATAATTTTTAATCCGCTGTTTTGAGCAGCTGATTTTTCGAGAGAGTACGCTTTCTGGCAGAGCTGGGAAATGGACGTTTACCATTTCGCTAGTGTGTTACAGAATATATTTTTGTGAAGCGAATTTAATAGAGATGGAATATATTTTCAGGCCATGGAAGTTACCGGCCATTATTATTATTATGATTCATATTTCCTTTGATGGATATTGTTCCCATGGATGTTATTGCACTGAGAGAGTTGCTGATGTTTAATAAGAATTATGATGTTGTTCCCGTTGATGGATAATTGATCCTGTGGATTATACTGATGTCTATTGATACTATGTGCTACAGCCATTTGCCACGTATTTTATACCCGTAGTAACCTGTGACAGTGTGTTGTTTTTGATGTCAACGTTTGCTGTGTCGTCAATAAACTGTTTAAAACGTTACAGCTGTTCCAAACATTTCCTGACTCCTATGTTTGCAGTGGTGTGTGATTTCAGTCTGTTCAGGTATGCCAGAACCCTTTAACATTCGCTGATGTGGTTATCTACATAGTCACACACCTGTCGGCCACCAGTAAGCCCGACTAGAGCTGATTGCCATTTATCAGCGAAATTCTATATATATATATATATATATATATATATATATATACATATATACATATATACATATATATATATATATATATATATATATATATATATAAACATTGTCCAGCAATCCCGCCTGCAGAAGGTGTTACCGCAAATCCAGCGGTAACATAAGTGGTCGCCAGTGATATGGGGTTATCTCATCTATAGTACGTGAACAGTATTCCCCAGACCAACGACTAACATACAGTGGTGTGTTTGACATTGTACCAACTACAAGGAGATCAAGTGAAGATGTGCGGCTTTTCCAGTTCTACAAGATCTACAGTGTGACCAGTTCAAGTTTTTCGTGAGCAAGTTTCTACTGGAAGTACGAGGTTACAAGTTTTACAAGATTTCAGCGCCCGATGTCGACATTTCGTCTGAATGCCACTGTCACCTAGAAGTTACAGTACCTATCATTGTTGGATTTATTCAGACTGTGTGACAGCTGATGTACACCATTCTTGTTGTTGCGGAGGCCGGGATTTTGTTTCCTGTTGAAGATAAGTGGTTTGTTTGTTTGTAAACTGTACCACTGTTCGGTGTAACATTGAGCCTTCCTCAGAGCATAATCTATTTACTCTTTCACGTTTTCTATGTTATATGTTTCATATTTATATGGGCGGTTGGGTTGGTGACTTATGAAGGGAATATCCCAGTTCATACAGGGCCTTCATGAGCGTTCTATAGGGTTTAGTTTGTGAGTCTCAATTGAGCGGTAATTCCGGTTCAAGGCTAAAAACCTTGCCGAGGTTCAGACCGTTACTTGTCCCTCACGACAGTAATTGTTTAGGTGTGGCGAAACGTCTCAGTGTTGTTGTCATTATATTGTTCTCTGTACATTAGTTTTTTTTATTAATTTGTTTGTGAGTGTCTTCCTCCCCTTACTATCTTTGATTTCTATACAATTTTGTGTTTATACACTGTATTGTCGCTTGTATTGTCTTACTTTTTGCAGTGTCATTGCACTCTTTGCAATATTTTTGCTTTGGTTTTGCTTTCAGGTTTAGTTGATTCTGCGTACGTGGTCATTTGTGCTTTATATCTTGTCATTGTAACTCTTGTTTGTACTATCTATTTTGTCATGCACTGCCAATATTATAAGGCATATATATATATATATATATATATATATATATATATATATATATATATATATATATATATATATATATATATATATATATATATATATATGATTAATAACATTATTAACAGTTGAAAAGGTAATTGTACAAGTTCGTAAGCAAGGACTTGTCACCCTCTGAGTTGGGATAGAGTGTCTCCTGGATATTTACATTACTTACATATCCTGTAAAATACAGCAGAATGTCTAGTTTGGATTATTTCATTACACAAGGGAAATCCCTTGGTATGACTACTGAGGAAGTAAAAGAATTCGCACTTGTCGAATATGCCAAGGCACAGAAGAAAAGAAACAGAAAATGGAGGCTGAAGATAGAAGATTGCAAATGCAGGCAGAAGAGAGAAAACTTCAGTTGGAAAATGAAAAACAGAAACTAGAGGCTGAAGATAGAAAAATTCAGCAGCAAACGGAAATGAATAAACAGAAATTAGAGGCTGAAGATAGAAAAATTCAACAGCAGATGGAAGAGAAAAAAATGCAAATGCAACAGCAAATGGAAGAGAAAAAAAATGCAAATGCAAATGGAAGAAAAAAAAGCTTCAGATGCAAGCTAAAGAAAACCAAAGACTACACGAAGAAAGGATCTTATCTATGGAACTGGAGAAAATAAAGGTAGTGAATATTGGTAATACACAAAATGAGACAAACAATCAAATAACTTCTAATAAGGCAAATAATCATTCTTATAGACCCAAATTGCCTAAATTTAATCCTACCTCTTACGATATTTCATTTTACCTAAATAGATTTGAACTTTCATGTGAATCTCAGAAAATAGACAAGTCGGAATATTGTGCACGACTTATGGACCTACTTACGGGTGATGCAATGAATGTTGTAATTAGATTGGAGGGGCCCGACAAAAATAACTATGATACGGCCAGGGCTGAATTATTGAAGAAATACCAACTTGACAAAGACGGTTATCGTCTGCGCTTTAAGACTCTGTTATCAGAGACTGGGGTAGATTTTTCAGAGTTCATAGCAAATATACGTCTAACGTTTTCACGTTGGAGTGAATTTTCTAAAACTGAACACACATATGAAGCCCTCATGGATTTATTGCTTCGTGACAAAGTCATGTCGTCTGTAAACGTTTCTTTTCTTTCTTTTTTACATGAGCAAAAACCTACAAACTTGAAAGATATGGAAAAATACTGTCGCCAATACGTCACTGCACACCCAAATGTGACTGTTGGCCACTCTGAGGTCAGAGAAGGTTTACCCGTGGCTTCAGCAATACCATATGGTTCTAATTTGCGCCGTAGATCTCAAAGTGCGGATCGCAATTTTGGTAGGAGAGATAATCGTGATTTTGGACAGTACCGGTACCAAGGGGGTCCATCACGTAGTAATTCTCCTTCTTCAAGGAACTGGTGACAAATTAACTGTCCTCAACATTTTGGTTCCAACAATTATGGAAATTTTGGAAGGGGTCACTACAGTAGAGATTATCAACCCTACAATAATTTTTCTCGGAGACAACCAAACCCATCAAATAGATATTTTGATCAAAGGGGAAATAGTAATCGGGACAATGCTAACTGGGGTTCAAATCAGAACAATAATTTCGATAGAGCAAATAACAATGCTCCCAATAGAGATAATAGTCGCGATAGATCGCGATATGACGGTAGATCTCCAAATAATAGATCGCATCGCCATACTAACTCTGCTCAACAAGAGCCCCAGTTTATTAATGATCAAGGTAACAATGATAATAGGGTCTCTAATGCTACTGCTTTCGAGAGAGCATCTCAGTGCCCGGAGTGCACAACTTTGTTCCAACCTACAGCTATAACTACCTTGAGTTGCGGCCATCCTCTTCCGACTACTCTTCCTGCCTTAGCTGCACATGACGGAAGAGGGTCTCTTACTCTACATAAGGGATTTGTGATTAATAATCCAGTCTCAGTTCTCTTTGATTCTGGATGCACGACTGTTGGGATTAGACAGTCTCTAGTCCATCCATTTTGCGCTACATTACTGATACAACGCTAATGACTGTGCCAAAATCTTATCACCAACTACATTCTGCTATAGTCCGTTCGGAAATTCGTGCCCACAGAAAGCGTCAATTTTTTCCAAAACTGTTTGACGGTGTACTCTCCATAGAAAAAAAAAAGCGAGTTGCGTGATACTGTGGTTTCCGGTGCGCCTTCTGGCCCAGTATCTATGACTTTAGCACCTGTTCAACGGGAGAGTGGGCTCATCCCTAATCTGTTTATGTTCCCAGTAGTAGACTATTCGCAAGCAGCCTGGGGGTGTCACTGCTCTGCGCGGACCTTGTTTACCGAGGCGGCGTCCGAGCTCGTATGGTGAAAATATGGTTGCATTATCTTCAAAATAGCCCTGTCTTTCCTGCCATCCTGCAACTTTGAGTTAGGGAGTTCTGAGCTCCAGTCTCTTTCCCAGGCATTTTATCCTGGCCTGGCACGCATACAGAGGACCCCACTTCTGGTTCTAAGTTAGCAGTTGGGGACAGGTGGGGTAGCACACTGTGCATTCCCCGTCATCCAGGGGGCTCTCCAACTATGCAGAGCTTGCACAATGCTGTGCTGTGGTTCTGGGCTCACCCAAGGAATCCTCACGTCCTGCACAGAGCCACTTCCAGATACCCACCACCTGCCAACCCCCCATTGTAGAAATCTCCTGCATGCGGCCATCCAGTCAAGAGCCAGTATTAAGTCTGGTGCCCAAGTGATTCCCCCAAGCTCAGTGTGCAATTCTGGGTTCTCATCATGCTGCAACACAGGGGTTACAAGATCCGTTCAAATATTGTTTTTTTTTTTGTTTGAATTAGTTACTCGCGACTGTGTGCGGACATGTAGTCACTACACTAATTCAAACAAAAAAATATTTTTGAACGCATCTTGTAACTTTCCTGTAAAACTAAGAAAAATTAACCCAGACAACGGTAAGAGTTTTTTATATAACGTAAAGAAGAAAATTCGAACATGACATGAGTTTTGTAAGGGCAAAAAATATATTAATAACTGCATGGAAAATCTAAGACTGCATGCAAAAATTCATGTCCATACAACAAACAGTTTTGGAGAAAATTGACACTTTCTGTGGGCACGAATTTCCGAACGGACTATAACGCAATACATTCTGTTAATTTAGTGCAATCTTGCAGTGTTGATGATACGATTGTTCATCATGCTAATTTTAGTGCTTCTTGTAACCCAGTTCGACATACCTCAGTACGTCGTTATTATAATTTTGACTCTTCTTTAACTACTATTATAGAAGAAGATCCTTCAGTTTTGTCTGATACACACACTAATTTTATAGCTACGACTGAATCTGCATCCAGTCACGTTGATTGCAACTTCTTTGCTGTAATGACTAGCGTTTTCTTTGCCACATGTACGGACTTAGTTGTTAGTACATATATGTACCTTATGAGTTTCTTTAGCTTTCTTGCTGAACCGGTTATCTCGGTATCTTCGTCTTTTACGACTTTTTGTCACACTCACTGCGCTCCTTTTAAACTTCGACATAGGTCCAAGTTTACTACTGTATGCTTTTACATCTTTATTATATCTTTCTTACTTTTTTCTTTGCCCAGTACACAGGCTATGACTTCAGTTCAGCCTTTAAGATGTACGTCTTTGTCTACTGCATTTCCTTTGTCTTGCGCAAAATCTCAGATTGTCAGCCATCATGACACTCTTAGTCATCACTACCATCTTCCAGATTTCCTTTTAGATTTCGGGGTTAATTATATACCCACGACTCTATTATACATTAATGCACACTGGTAGAACACTTTTATGACCCTGTTTAATTCACGATCCTAAGTTCGACTGTGCTACTTTCTCTGTTACCCTTTCTTGTGTAATCGAGGAAAGTTTGATTAACATCGTACAGGTGTCGGAAGTTTACACGGCCACATTTGATAGGTTAGAATTAAAATTGGCTGTTGTATTTCATAAAATCCTACCTTTACCAAACAGAGATTTTCATTTGTGTTTTTTTCACAGCGACGGCTTTGCGATGAGAGTCAGAGCTGCTATATTGATTGAGTAGGCTGTGGTATATATCGCAATATTTGCTGTTCCAGTGAAGCCAGTCGGCAGTTTGACGCCACTCTAGATGTTTTGGTATCTTCGTGCTCATACGATGTTCCAAGACTACTGGAGTTTTCCTGTCTATGTAACTTAGTTAGGATAGTAGATAATATTGTATATTAGTATAGTATGCTATATTAGATTGTATTGTATTAGGATATGATATAACTTTTTTAAGATAGTATGTTGGTTCATCTTTATGCACCAATTCATTACCATATAGTTCTTATGCTACTGTGTTTTGATAAATGTTGAGCGTGTGACAATTGTAATGATGCTATTATTTTTACGTATCTGATCATTACGATACATTTGGGTATTGTACAAATTAAAAAATAATATATGAAGATTAGAAAAAGGTATTTTTTCTGACATTGTGATGTATTTTTTCTTTGCCCAGCGCTTGATTGTGTGCTAGGTGTAACTATGTATAGCGATATTAGTACATGGAAAAGTGTTTTTTCTGAGGTTGTGATGTATTTTTTCTTTGCCCAGCGCTTGATTGTGCGCTAGGGGTAACTACGCATAGCGATATTATTAATTGATGTCTATAATAAGTTCATCATTGGTACTTTATAAGTTTATTAATTTGGTTATCATGCACATTATGTTATTTTTTAAATGGTAACTAGTTATTTGTCTTTTGGGATAAATATGCATGGTTTAACTTATTGTTTACCATGATATATCATTGTCTGCTCATTCTTCTTGTACTTCATCTGGTCTTTTTACTTTTCACTTATGATGTCATAGCTTGTCTATACTTGATATACTTCATATTTCTTTGAATTTGATCTTCGTATGCTTATCTCATTATCTTTCTATACTTCATTGTTTTTACTTGACACTTACTCCTATCCCTCTTTTGTTCTTTTTTTTGTTTGTTAACATGACTTAACATAGGGTAATCCTTATGTGTAGATATTATGATTGCATCGCCCTCAATTTTTTATTTTTTTTTCTTCGATGTAATTTTTTTCAACAAAAAAAAAATGATCATATCATTTTTTCCCCCGGGGGTCGGTGTAGTCTGTTAAGTCATATTTTAATTAAGGGGAGTTTAAGTGTTAAAGACTGGAATGTACGGGTCGGTTTTTTGTACACGCTTGTAAACACGCTCTGCGTGATGAGAGAGTTTCTTAGTTGAGGGGTGGAAGGCGGAGTAATGTTTAATCTGTTACCTGACTAGTTGTTACTTTGTTTAAAGATAGGATAAAGAAACTGGTAGAACGTTCTTTGAATTAGTTTTGGGGGGAAAGGCGGATGAATTCAGCTCACATATCAAAGCTGCGAGTTTGTGCTTGAATAATTTTTAATCCGCTGTTTTGAGCAGCTGATTTTTCGTGAGAGTACGCTTTCTGGCAGAGCTGGGAAATGGACGTTTACCATTTCGCTAGTGTGTTCCAGAATATATTTTTGTGAAGGGAATTTAATAGAGATGGAATATATTTTCAGGCCATGGATTGTACCGGCCATTATTATTATCATGATTCATATTTCCTTTGATGGATATTGTTCCCATGGATGTAATTGCACTGAGAGAGTTGCTGATGTTTAATAAGAATTATGATGTTGTTCCCGTTGATGGATAATTGATCCTGTGGATTATACTGATGTCTGTTGATACTATGTGCTACAGCCATTTGCCACGTATTTTATACCCGTAGTAACCTGTGACAGTGTGTTGTTTTTGATGTCAACGTTTGCTGTGTCGTCAATAAACTGTTTAAAACGTTACAGATGTTCCAAACATTTCCTGACTCCTATGTTTGCAGTGGTGTGTGATTTCAGTCTGTTCAGGTATGCCAGAACCCTTTAACATTCGCTTATGTGGTTATCTACATAGTCACACACCTGTCGGCCACCAGTAAGCCCGACTAGAGCTGATTGCCATTTATCAGCGAAATTATATATATATATATATATATATATATATATATATATATATATATATATATATATATATATATATATATATATATATATATTCTTCTTCCGTCCTTAGCCACCGACCGTCAAAGCAGTCAGTGGCCATGACGCCTAGAGGCGTCTTAGGGCAACAGCAGATAGGTTTTCTTTGCCATTATTTCCCATCACGCCTAATGGCGTCTTTAGGGCAACGGCAAATCAACTTATTTGCTGTTGTTTCCGTAATCGAAGTGACTGGCAAACGGGTGATCAGCCCGTTGGAATATATATATATATATATATATATATATATATATATATATATATATATATATATATATATATATATATATATATATATATAAACATTGTCCAGCAATCCTGCCTGCAGAAGGTGTTACCGCAAATCCAGCGGTAACACGTACTTTGTTAACATTTTTGTGAAATCGTGTCGGATGTCCAATAATGTGCAGATCGCTTTTAAGTTTTAGAGAAGCCCTAGCGTGTATATAGAGCAGAAACATTTATAGCTACAGAATTGTGAAAGCAGTGATCTTAATTTTTATAAGAACTCACTGAGCGTAATGTTTCGTTAAGAGACATTTTTATTCGTGTTGTTAATATCTGTTATGAAGTGAAGAAATAGAAAAACAACGGGCTGATCACCCGTTTGCCAGTCACTTCGATTACGGAAACAACAGCAAATGGGTTGATTTGCCGTTGCCCTAAAGACGCCACTAGGCGTGATGGGAAACAATGGTAAAGAAAACCTATCTGCTGTTGCCCTAAGACGCCACTAGGCGTAATGGCCACTGACTGCTTTGACGGTCGGTGGCTAAGGACGGAAGAAGAAGAAGAAATAGAAAAGAACAACCAGTTGAGGTCTCACATTGGGAAGTGTTAAGAGCTATTGTCGTTGAGCATATCAATGATACTGATGAAGATTTCGAACATTTATTAGACATATTATGTTTTCAAGAGAGAAGCTAAACTAGTAGAGTGTTCCTCTCGTTATTCTACATATTCCTTATTGAGCTGTTGTGAACTATTTTATTGAAGTTGCATTCTCAAAGTTGAACTGTCATTAAATGTTAACACAATCTGAAGACCTCGTTCTTAGATTCTGTGAAGTTCATGAGTTGAGAGTTCTGAATTGATATAGTGTTATCTAAGAGCGTATAACCAAGAAGATAGTTGAAGATTGAAACTGAAGCCACAACTCACGTTATATCCAGCACAGATTGTACTAATCTTGTGGGCCAAGTAATTCCTGTCAGTAAACCTTGGTTGAACACAAACAAGGAACCTTCCATCTCTGGCGTTTAGCTATCGTTACCTTGAGCCAAAACGAAACCGAAGGAAGACTGAACTTTCTGAAGGGACAATTTACAGTATGTGGAGACTTATGATATATAACATAGACTCCTTCAGTATCTCAGAAGAAGAACTTATATAAATAATGACATTAAAATAATCGCATACACTACAAACACCACCCTGCAACAAGGTGCTCGGCTGGCATCGGGCTGGTGCCGCAGATGCAGAGATCTGTTGCACCAATTTTGTGCTTGTGGTATAGGTGGTATCTCAATCTGTTGTGTCCAGCGCGTAGCCGAAAAATGGTGACCTGTTCTCTCCTAGACGTTTGTAGCAAAATCTGTGAGATAATCGCTTATTTCAGTAAGATTTTTGTCCTATGATAATAAATATACCCGCCCTCAGGTGTCTGACTATTTTCATCTTCAACGCCAGTAGAGCGCTGCCTTTGGTGCAGTGGAAATGCTTAAAAAATGACCCGCCGTTAAAAAATCTAACACGCTTTAGTTTCGGTTTCGAAACGTACAATAAACATTTTAACATCTCGCCGATCTGCTACACGAAACGGCAGAAAAAACTTATAATTAACGAATTGCCAGAACTGTGTGACCAAACTGGCGTTTGAATTAACGTAATATGTTAACTTTAACACTAAAATTTGTAATAATTCGGACATTTCTCAGTAGTAAGAACGAGACGATTGTAATAATTAACGCCAACACTACCAACGGTTTGAAAAACCCCTCTTCGCTCTGCTCGCGGTCTCTTTAATATATACACGCTGTGGGCAAAGCCAGCAGAGACAAACACACATACAGTTTTCCATTTCCTCCTAGCGGTAAAATTCTGACGTCACTCAAACTAGTTGGTTATTTGAATAATGAAAGAAAATGATAGAGACGGGGGGGGGGGGGGGGGGGGGGGGGGGGGGGGGGGGGGGGAGGGGGGCGGGGAGGGGAAGCTGGCCGACTTGTGTAAAAGTTATATTTGACGATTGACAGTGACAAAACTGAACATCTAAACCATAATGAAACTGACCATAAAATCATATAGTAGAATAGCTTAGTGTCCCCTGAGCAAAAATATGTTTTAAAAAATATGGTAGTCCAAGTATTAGCCAAGTTATTGAGATAATACTCTATGTCTAAGAACGCTTGGACGGACAGACTGTTGTTCTTGCTCGTTACACATAACGTTATTGGGAACGCAAGTTTCAAAAAAGAGGCATTGTAGTAATTCAAATTCTATTGGTTGGTACACGAGTATAGGAGTAAAAGGGGGAGATAGGAAAAAGGTTAACTAAAACTAAACATCTTTTTCTATTGGCGTAACTAACGCAGACTGACCAATGGACTACGAGGCACATAGTTTGTTTGGGGTTTTGGTTTTGTTTTTTAAAACTAAATTCAAAAAGATTTAGTAGTGCCTGCTTTCATTGGTCGGCTCTAATAGATATTGGCAAAAGGCATAGTGGTCTCGTGGCCATTTGACTAGAAAATTTTATGCAAACAACTACGTTGAGAGCAGATGTGATAAATTGTAAAATTAACTACTAAATTCACTATCTGGACGGGGCAAAGCAAAACTGAGGCCATTTTCTTTGCCAGTCAACGTTATTTGTGACATATTTCTTTGAATTAGTGGTAAGAATGCTTTATGTATTTGCATGCTTGATTAAAACTGCAAAGGTTAGATACTGCTATGGGAAAAAGTGAAGGACATGCCGGGAGCAAACAGTATTGAGTCCTCACATTGAACTGTATTTGACTGTTGCTTATTATTATGATTTTATATTAATAATTTTGTATTGGAAGATGTTAGTAAACCTCAGTGTTCTATGAACACTCTTCAACATGCCTAGAGCGTTTATAATTTAGAAAAGAGAAGAAAAATCATATAAAAGGAGATGTGGTTACTCCACGTTAGTGGATTGAAGCAAACTATGTAAAAGTACAGTGGCGTATCTGCCATAGGGACCTGAGGTGTGGTCACAGAAAAGTGTGAGTCATAAATTAGGGGCTGATGCACATGAATGCACACGAGGCTGACCCCATACCGTCATGTATACATAGGGATAAGAAGTTGTGATCAGATATGAAAAGGCCAGGGTGTCTTTTTATTACAGGGTTTTTATTTCCTGTTACCATCCGGTGACAGGAAACCTGATGAGTGAGTGAAAAGAGAAAAGTCTCCATTATAAATTTTATGCTGTCATCAGATAGCCTGAAGGAGCTTGTGTGTGTGTGTGCTGATCTATACTGACTTATGATCGTCATACCAAGAATCCCAGGTGACACGTTAACAGCTGGGACATCTGACACTTCATCTGAATAAACTGGTTCTTATCAAAATAAAACTGAATTATATGGGGCATGAGGAAAACAACCTCCTCATAACCAATGACTATCACTAGCAACTACTAAAGTTTTAGTCTGTGAATACACCTACAGGAACTCTATATTAACAATATATTCATAGGACCAAGAGTCCATACCTTTTAGTTAAAGCATTATATGTAAATATATTTCCTCATTTTCAAAGACCTGTCCAAAAGAGATGGCGGGACAGGCAGATTAAATTGTACAAAGAAAAAACATTCAAATTTTAAAGAAAACTTTAACCACAGTCTTATTCATTTTCTTATAGTGAGTTAAAGTGTATTGTGTTGATGTACCATCATTTTCATTTCACCCCTAGACACTAGAGACATCATATACCAGCCACTAGAATCGAAATACGGACTGTGTGAGATCTAGGGAGGTAGCGTTAGGTTCCCTGAAAATATATATCATCATCATCATCATTCTTTTAGAGTCAGGGACCTACATGTGCTTGACCTCTGTGATGAAGTACATTGATACAGCGATAAAATCATTAATTATATGTAATAAAGTCATAATAATATGTATAGAATTAGTAAAGTTGTACCGCGTCTTCTTCCCTGCGCCAGAAAACGCATTGATTTAAGTAGGATAGAACGTAGTCTAAAACCTTATTGCCGCGCTGGTAGTATTGGACTTTGTAACCCGCCCGTCAAGGGTTAACGATAAAAATTTGAAAAAATCTACTAGCGTAGTGGTTCCAGGAAAGATAGTAAGAATAAAACACACGAACGCATAAGATTGAGAGAGCGGACACATGCTGCCGGCTTGTCAAGTGTTAGAAGTTTGAATTAGCTACTCAGGCCGACAGTGCGAGACGATGCCGTTAGCTTGTGTCGAAAACGATGTCGCGAGCTTTAAAATTTAAAAATAAACCGCCAAGTCCAATACATTTTCTAACAAAAGGCACACTGTAGAATCATATATACACACACGCATAATTACTTCCTGCCGGGAAAAAGGAAGATCTGCGATGATTTTTATAACATTCAAGTAGTTGAGACTTAGAAAACAACGAACACCAAAATGGAAAATATATTGAATTCTTTATTAATAGGTTTAAGATCATAAAAGTTAGCTAGTCTTAGAGCTGGTCTTGTCCTGATGGGTAATATGCTTTCGAATAAAAAATCCGACAGATAGAAATAAAGTTATGGACAAAAGACTGCATTTGTTCGTACAGACAGACCAACACATGCTCGTTTGGACTTGCACTAACGGTAACATTTTTTGACGCGTCCTTGAAAAAGGCAAGAAAGGGTACATGTAGAAAGGGGTAGACAAGGGGAGAAAAAAATTATGGGATGGCTCAAACTGAATATGTTTTTTTGGTAGTGTTAGGCCAAAACCAAGTTTATTTTTGGTGAATGCCAAGTTCGGACGGACAGACCGACAGAAGTACACTAACATTGGACCGAAATTGGACCTTAGATTTAAAAATTTGAATGGAAAATCTTAGTAGTAGATCCCATTGGTCAAAACATTTCATATTATTGAGTACATTCAAAGGCTTGACGCCATTTGTAGAAGATAGTCCCTAGAGCAGGACGTTGTGTATTTCTGGAAAAAGTGATTAGCCTTATTAAAGCAAATAAATATTAAAGTAATAGGCATCACAGTTCAGCCAGCAGTATATCTGGAGTCTGCTATTCAACGTACCTGTGTTTTTTTTTTTCATTGAATTTCTGGTAAGACCGACATTATTCATATATATTTTGTTTAAAAATGTGAGTGAGAGATGCTGCCATCACGACTGTAAGTAATCAGGTCCCAAGCTGATTTAGGCAGGGCCTGAAGGTATAATTAGGCTATAACACATTGCCAGTTTTGTAAATGCACATGTTTTGTGAAATAAAAAGGTTTTCTTAGGTGACCAGAGGGACACAGCTCACCTATCCTATTGTATGGCAGAAAAGAAAGATTAATAATATTATTGCAGATGCAGTACCGCCTTTGTAGGAGAGACATGTGAACAACACTGGTACACTGTGGAATGGATGTGCTGGATTGGTCCATTAGATATGACCCAGCTCTTTATTTCTTATGTATTCTCTTTTGTATATATAAAACACAGTTGAAGTAAGATATCAACAAGGAGACATTATTTCATTGTTACAGGGTTTTTATCTGGCACTAGTCCGGTGCCAGATGTCTATGAGAAGCAGTGAGAAGTCGTTTCATGCACAGTAGTGACAGGGACCTGCAGAGTCTACCCTGTTACTTTTGGCCATTATCATAGCGAAATCGTGTGACACCAAGTTTACAGACTGTTCAAGTGTGCCCAGATAAGTAAAATATCTGGCACCCTAACTCTACATCAGCTTTAAGACCAGCACACCCCTGTATAACAAGAATAAACTATTTCCCCAGAGAACTTAACAGTGACATTGTATATTAAAGAGACTGGGAGTGATTATAGAATCCCAAACCGCCATCCAGTGTTAGAAACCAGTAATAGACAAATTTTAGTAACACTATTAGTATAGTTAAACAGTATTTGTTTGGACAATTGTCCCTTTGGGTCTAAAATTTACATTTTGTATATATCTTGAATTCTTTTCATTTTAAAGTCCTGACCAGAAGAATACTAGGTTCAGGACCAAATAAATCATACAGAAAATTATTAATTGTACAAATTTATCCCAGGTGTTATTTCCTTTAATCATAGACCTTAATACTTGTTTGTATAGATGTGTATTATTGTTAAAGTACCATCACACCACACTTGCATATCCCTAGACATTAGACGTAGCTATCATTCATACTAGTCAAGAATAAGTCTGCTTGAGGTAACATCTTAACCTCCCCAGCAAATTACACTTGCTACAACGTTTCTTCATACGAAACCTTGTTATCGTTTCCTGCATTTATTGTTATCACTGTCTTTTCTCCGTGCATTTTCAGACTACTTGCTGTGATCTCTGATCACGTATTTTCTTTTTGTCTTGCATTTGGTTACGGTTATGGGACATAAGAACAGGGTCATTCGCAAAATCTAGAGCGTCAAACTGTATTAAAAATTATTATTTAAAATAATTTATTAAAATTCCATCGAATTCCATTTCTGGTGGCTGATGTCGATGCTTATATCGCTCACTCTTGTGACCGGTAGCTTGGGACTTTAAGAATGAAAGAGAGTACAATATCTTCTTCTTCCTCGTTCGCCCTGAAAAGGACAGTGGTTGCGTTGTGTCTGTTTACGCCGTAGCTGTGATATCTGCACCTTTCGGTCGACACATCCGACTTCAGCACGGCATTTTTTAGGGACCGGGTTTGCCTTCCCATTGCGATCCGTACTCGCTCAGCCAGACTGCACTGCTGCAGACTGTTTCCAGGACCACCACGTGGAGGTGGAGTACGCTCTTAGTCAGCTCTGGTTCGCTGACTCTGATGCAAGCAGTCAAGCTATGGGTCGCTGACTACATTCACTATTGCTGCATCTTTGGGTCCCGAGTACAATATAATAGTTTAAGAAAGTTAAATAGAGTTGTTAATAGACTATATGACTTTGTTAAGGGGAAGTAATTTGTTATTTATTTTTTAAACAACCTTTATTAGGTTCAGATTTTATTCAACATCGATATTATTTACAAAGAAATGTTTACATTTGCATAGAGGTAAAAGCTAAAGAGATAAGGATGATAATCAAGGTGTCACTGAGAGCAGTATGATTGATGGTTCGTAGTGCTTTTATTTACAAATGGAAATGATACCTAAAATGAGATGATTTTTAAAAATGTATACAGTGTGCATTGCCTTGGCTCTGCGTCTTATGTTAAAATTATTTACAACATTTTATTGGCAAAAGAAAAAATGTTATTAACATTCAATTCCAGTGTTAAAGTTTTAATCTGTCCTGTTAACTCTTGTGTTTTCTGTATGTATATTTGCGCAAATATTTTGTGGTCATGCTGTCTGCCTTCGTGTACTGCTTTGTTTCTACAAGTCCAAACTAGTTGTCTGAAGGGGGAAGTAAAATGAGCAGGAGAGTGTTTAAGGGGATGGATGTAACTGCGTAAATTCCCTTTTGGGAGATTTAGTTCGGTATTTTGGTTTAGTATTTCTTGTGAGTTCGTAATTATGGTGTAACTGATTTGTATAGTGATGCTTTAGTGACAGGGTTAAAGAAGGGTTTATGGGTTTTGAGCTTAATCAGCAAAGGGAGACGACTTTAAATTACGTCCCTTGAAAGGTTTTAGTGGGTGATCAAAATATATACACACGAGACAAGTTTTTTTACTGAGGTGAACACTTTTAGCAGAGAATGAAAAATAAAGTTAAATGGGGAAAAGATTGAGCAGTCTGATTTTAGAGGGCGAACAAGGTAGACCAGCGAATGTCATCGCTGTATTAAAACTGTTGTGTAGTGAAGAACGCTAGCTTGGATGGTGCACTGGGGCGAATAGGCCACTGGAGGTGGTTGGATTCTGCGTTATACAGAAAACTATGTTGCCAGCCATTGAACCGTTCCCATTTAACTACCTTGATAGAAATAGGTGCAGGTTTTGTGCTCACGTGTTTGTTTTATTCATGGAGCAAGGAAGTCAGTGTTACCTGTCAAGTATTTTGATGGTCAGCCCAAGGCGAGAAATTACAGGTATGTCAAATACTAGCAAGTAATATACGTAGTGTTGAATAAGGTGACCTTTGAGACAACACAGAAGAAAAGAGACGGTAGTGAATTACAAGAGAGTGAGAGAGAGAGAGAGAGAGAGAGAGAGAGAGAGAGAGAGAGAGAGACTTGGTATAAACTGTCAGCCCTGGTATTAGACCAGTCTATATAGATACCCCAAGCTACTCTAACAGAGAAAGCAGAAGATATAATTTTATGTCGGACAGGATTGAGATCCGAGGTAGAACAACGAATAATAACCACATGTAAGATCAAGCAGTAGCGACAGACGACGTAGTTGAGAGAAAGAAAATGCCAGTATCATTATGTACAGCAGCCATTATTGTAGAAAGGTGCCACTAAGTGAAGATCGGCCACCCAGTGTTGGAGTAAATTGACTTTGAATGTAAATAAAGCTTGATTTTCGTTCAGCCGATGTTAGCGTGAGGTCTATACATCTGAATGTAACATCATCATCATCCTATGTGTTCGTCAGCACTGTGGACAATCATTAAGAGGTTAAACTAACTGTACATGATATAACTGACCGCCTGCTGTCGGGTAGTGAAACGAACGATACGATAATACAACATTTCTCTCTCAAATATTTGCACATCCGTTGGTACGGCCACACTCTTGTAGTTAAGTAAAAAGAGAAATTGTGACAAGAGGAATCACTTTCGCAATCAAATTCTTATCTCAAACGGTTCTGTAAGTTGTCCTTCATGAAAAATTGTACATGCGATGTCTTCATATGTTTTCTGTATTAAGCCAGTGGTCTTCGGGGAGTCTCCATAATGCCTGATCAGTTTCCAAAGCGTTTGTCTGTCTATATTGTGAAACGTTTTTTTTCATAATCCACTAGTCCTGTATAAATTGGTGAGTTCAACTGTTATTCGCAAAGCGACTGTCTGGTCTGTACAGGATCTGTTTTGTCGAAAGCTGCTTGTTCGTCTCTTTATTGTCTGTCTGTGAATTCTTTTAACCTCTCAAGGATGACAGTTTTGAATACTTTCTTTGTCACTAATAATTTATTCACTCTTGTAAATCTTGCTTTTTTTGGGCAACTCGTCCAGATATCCTTCTGCTGGGATTTCTTCTCTCTCCCCCGCTTGACCAAATAATGTGTATATCTCTGTAGCTGTGTCAATATCAGTTTGATGTCCCTACTGGAATGCCATCAGGGCCATCATCGTTTTTATCTGTTAGGCGCTTTATCTTTTTTTTAAATTCTTCTCTGTTTGGTCTTTCATAGTTAACTTGTATCTACTCTTATAGTGGCTGAATGTCTGCCGAACTTTGTGGAGCTGGTCTATTAAAAAGTTCTTCAATATGTTCTGTCCTATATTCCTTAAGAAGCGTAACAGGCAAGTAAATAAAGCCAATGGGACATAGGTAATTGTTTATCTGACGGCTGAAACATGTTTTAGAATTCTGTTTTCAACCACTACTCGTTGTCATATTTTGTTGCCAACTTTTCAGTATCTATTTTACACTTACCTTTAGTGCCAGGTAAGTTGTAATACATTTCAGGATGGGAACAGATACGAAATAAAGCGTGACATCATGTTGACCTACTCTCTAAACTTGAAAGTGCGTTTTATATCGATGTTTAAGTCTGAGCTCTAAAATACTGCCAGAAAATACGTCTGTAGCTAGAGTTAAGTGTCAGGTACACAGGGAAACTGCTGGAACAGCAGAATGAACAAAATATGGACGACACGCTCCATAAAGTGGTGACCAGATTTTTCTGGACATGGAAGTTCATGTCTGGAACTGTGTGGAGCACCGTCGCAGTTATTAAACGCGGCACGTTACAGATTGTTAAAATAATGGCCAGGAACAAGACAACTTTCACAAGTCGTCTCTCACGATGTGATAATACTGGTGATTTAATTCTTCCTGCAGGGCTTGCAGTAGAAGTTTTATTTCTAACCTGGGAGGAGACTTCTAATGAATATCCCATCCACACGGAGCACACAATGACTACAGTTTGGGACACTAAGGATGTTGATACGCCAACTGCTAGGTCAAATATCTTTTCAAAGTTAACGATGTCGGGAGTAAGCATTACAGTAATATCATTTATCTGTGTCTCGGTGGAATTTCTGCTTATAAGTGGCAGTACACTGTCATTCCGCCTTATTTGTAGTACAATATACGGCACGGTGATAGCAATGTTAACGGTGTAGATAGCCAGAATAATGGTTATACAGCGAAGTCTTGTAAAGATCTGTTTCACTGTAAATGGATAAACCACACAGACACATCTTTCTAATGATATCATAGCAGTGATCCAGAATGCAATTGTGAAGACAGTACTGAATGTTATTCCGAAGATGTAGTAACCTAGAGACCAGAAGTCAACATGACTTGCTGGGTAAACGAGATCCATTATGTAACAGATACCGTTGGTGAGTTGTATACCTGTAGCGAGAAGGTCCGTAAAGGACAGAGCAAAAAGTCCAACACTCATGCTGTCTTTGAGACCAAGCTTTGAGAAGATGATCATGTTCAGGAAGTTTGTGATAATACCAACAAATGAATTAATGGATCGGACTGTTATGTTTAGAAGGATGTGAATGTATATCATGATGTCATCTCCGAGAATTTGAGAGTTTTCAACGATACCATTATTATTAAGTGTTTCTTGTTCGTATTCCTGGTTGTGGTTTCCCATAGTAAGAGGATAGCCTCGGTTAAACTGATTTGAACACTGGCGTTCTTCTCATCCGTTTGATTTTTTTCATATCAAATATGAATGTTACATATAACTCACAAGATGAGCTGACCTTTTCCATTTAGTTTTTTAAAGAATTGAGAGAAGTGCAGACTAGCATCATACGATCTTAATTAGCCTCTACTCATCCACCATCTCGGTCTACCTTGTTCGATCTCATTGTCATTTATAATTAGGGTACAAGAGCAATTTTTTTTCTTCCAATTTTCTGATATATTCAAAAACATATTGTCATTTGTTACTCTTACAGTTAGTGTGCTCACGCTTTATTTGTCAACAATTATAAACAAATTATTTACTTAGTTTCGCTACTGAAAGCGCAGATAAAAGGTACACTTGTTATTAAAGAAAGACAGGAACATTGATTTCGCTCTATAATAATTAGCTTCTGAAGTTAAATGTTTCATCATCCTTTGTACAGTATGCTGATTTTCGTACTTGTAAGTTCTATAATCATTTCCACTGGTCGATGGCTACCAGACAGTTACTCCACAGAGGCACAGAGAAACGAATACAGAGAGCAATATCTTTTGATGTAATTAACTACGCGCAGCGGTATTTGTTTTTAATTATTATAAACGTCTGCTAGCGACCCCTTGTTTACATATATGGAAACACGCTATCTAAAATGTATTTGGTAAATTTTAGTACATGAACTTTCCCCTTTTAATTTGTAAGGATCTACAAAACAACTAAATTGTTCTAGTGTACATTGAATTATTATTATTATTGTTTTTTTTTTAAAGCTATTTAATATTCAGGTTACAGATTGTTGTTCGTCATACATGCTGGAGACCAGTCCGCGAGTGTGCTAGTACTAATTATTTGCAGATCCGTTTAATTAAATTGATTAAAAAATTTTTTTCCGATTCCTCTAATGAGGCATTGAAAACTTGCCTCCCCAATAAAATCCGTGAGCGAAAGTATAGAAACAATCCGCCAAACTCTTCAGTTAAAATAGTTCTTTTTTTTTTTTTAAATAACATTTTTTCTCGTTTTAGCGAGAGGCGTCCCATTCAACCTAGTCGGTTATATTAGGGCGCATGTTCAAATATTAAAGACCTTTAGGTTTGATAACATTAATAACTAGTTAAAAAAGGTCTTTGGTTGCGTCAAGAATCACATTGGTCATTGTGTAATGAAGTGTTGGCCCACATCAGTGTTTCTTTACCAGGGCTGATTGCACCCCCGGGGGGTCCGAGACCAACCTTCTTGAGGTGCAAGACCCACACTCTGGAGGTACATAATCGACTAGGTAAGGGAGGCAGCATACCACAGAGGACACACTGTAAAATTTAAGCACACATCAAAGACATTAATGGACAGTTGTTTAAAAGCAGGTGCGGATGAAAGATGGATAGACCATGATGGAATAAAGAAAACACCCAACCACAGAATAGAGCCACATCTTTATTATCAACAACAAGGGCAACACAAACTTGATGTAGAGCCGTTCATTCAAAATTAACAAATGGGCAGGATGTCCTTATCTCGGCGACTACTGAAAAATTCTCCAACAACTGCAAAGCTGAGGCAGAAACACTAAAAACAATTTTCTTACACTAATAATAATAATTGCCACTTCATTCATAACTGACTATGGAAATACGCCACTGAGGTGACAGCCCTCGCTGCTTTGTCCCCCTCGTTTTCCTTTCGATGTTTTCCTTACACTAACCATCGTGAAAAATAAGTATTAAACTAGGGACAGAATAATGTGTCTTGCATATTCCGTATCATTCATTGCCGTGCTAATTTATTTATCCTTTATTCAACCTTTGTTCTCTTTATATAGCATGTAACCGCCACAGCAACTGGCCTCCTTGCAGGATTCCTGCTCAAATCGTCATGGTATTTTTCATCATTACAGGATTCCTGCTCAAATCATCATAGTATTTTTCATCAGTACAGGATTCCTGCTCAAATCATTATGGTATTTTTCATCAGTACAGGATTCCTGCTAAAATCATCATGGTATTTTTCAACAGTACAGGATTCCTGCTCAAATCATGGTATTTTTCACCAGTACAGGATTCCTGCTCAAATCATCATGGTATTTTTCAGCAGTACAGGATTCCTGCTCAAATCATCATGTCATTTTTCATCAGTACAGGATTCCTGCTCAAATCATCATGGTATTTTTCAGCAGTACAGGATTCCTGCTCAAATCATCAAGGTATTTTTTAGCAGTACAGGATTCCTGCTCAAATCATCATGGTATTTTTCACCAGTACAGGATTCCTGCTCAAATCATCAAGGTATTTTTCATCAGTACAGGATTCCTGCTCAAATCATCGTGGTATTTTTCAGCAGTACAGGATTCCTGCTCAAATCATCATGGTATTTTTCACCAGTACAAGATTCCTGCTCAAATCATCAAGGTATTTTTCATCAGTACAGGATTCCTGCTCAAATCATCATGGTATTTTTCAGCAGTACAGGATTCCTGCTCAAATCATCAAGGTATTTTTTAGCAGTACAGGATTCCTGCTCAAATCATCATGGTATTTTTCACCAGTACAGGATTCCTGCTCAAATCATCAAGGTATTTTTCACCAGTACAGGATTCCTGCTCAAATCATCAAGGTATTTTTCATCAGTACAGGATTCCTGCTCAAATCATCATGGTATTTTTCAGCAGTACAGGATTCCTGCTCAAATCATCACGGTATTTTTCAGCGGTGATTTCTTTAGCAATTAGGTTTGCGTGATGAGATTGCCAACTTAATTCATAACCTCATGTTAATCGCCTGTTACGTGATACCTGAAGAAGTATTCGTCCTATTCATGCTTTGTCCATTTAGAGACAACAGGAAGCTACTAAGAGAAAAAAACTACCATATATATAAAGAAATTGCCAACAATTAATAAAACACTTAGAATAAAGAACATATTTAACAGAGATATTTCCATTATCACTGTAATGTATATCCCAGTCTTGACATATGGATGCGAGTCATGGGCAATGACTACAACCCACAAAAGCCAGATCCTCAGAAATGAGGTATCTGAGGAAGGTGGTTGAAGTAACAAGAAGAGACATGGTCCGCAACCAGACGATACTTCAAGGCCTAAAATGCCACCACCTGCAGTCCCAAGTAGAACAGTCCCAACTAAGATGGTTTGGCCATGTCTGCAGAATGGTAGAAGATCGGCTACCACGACAAGCATGGGAAACAAAGAGCCAGGGATCCAGACCCGCAGGACGACCCAGAGTCCGCTGGGAGGACAACATTAGACAATCTTTGAAGGACCGAGGACTAGAATGGAACCAGGCCAGGAGGAAGACAGCCTCTCTTCCAAACCTCTACACCTAGCGGTAGAAGGGGAACGACTAAGTAAGTAAGTAAGTATCACTGTAATGTGAATGCATGAATTGTCAGCAAGAATGAATATTTCTCATTACCGATACGGTAAATGTGGAACTTTTTCATTTTGCAGTAAAACTGAGATAATTTGAACTAACTTGAGAGGGGGGAGGGGGGTTAGTTTGGATTTCTGAATTGTTCGGATTTTAGAACTTATCAAAAATACTGGTTTGGAAACAAACTAAAACAGGGGTTTAGTAATAACAGACACTGACCAGTGCTTAAGGTATTTTTATTCATTGTAAGAAGACAGATGAAACTTTCAACAGCACCACTTTTGAACTTCCTTGTTGCCAGATCTCTCGCTCTTTTCAGCAAGAGAAATTGATTTGGGCAGCATGCAGTTGGTTGCTGGTACGAAGCTATTGCATTCTCCAGCTCGACGAATACCTCGGCATGTGCAGGCCCGTCATCTGCATCTAGCTTCAATACGTACTCAAAAGTGTTTTACTTGTTATTGTTAATATTTGTTATGGCTGACTTCCCAACGTCGTACATTTTGGCTAACGAAGATCCGTTTTCTCGTGTGAAAGTCTGTTTATAGTCTAAATGTTCGATTCAATTGTTGAAAATTTCTACTTCCTTTTAGAAGAAGTCGCAGCATCTAAAGTAAAGTAAAAGTAAAAAAAAAATATAAACACTAGACAATCACACTAGCACTAAGCAAACCGATGAACTGACCGGATAATGCGAGAGTTGGGAGCCGCGCTGGTGTAATGGCTACGACGTTGTACTGGCGACCAGGTGTTCATGGTTCAAACCCGGCCGTCGGCGTTTGAAGAAATGTTTACGACCGGAAATTTGACTGAATAACCTGAACGGCTCCTGCACATAAATCCCGTGTGGATGGGAAGGAGCGAAGCTCCTGACCGGGTTGGAAGGAAAGTCCACTGACCCCCCAGCCTCGCAATGACATGTCATTGGGCCGAAAGAGCTGGAAAGCTCGAGTGCCGCTGGTTATAGAAAAAAAAAAAATGCGAGAGTTAAAAATAAATACTTTCCCCACCCACAACTCTCACCATCAAGGACATATTTTGGTTTAGTTGAGGCACCACACTCATTTTCTGGCGCTCGATTATTAAACGGACTGACAGCTTGAATTAATTAATTAACTTGCTCGGTGGAAGTTAAAGGGTCGAAAGAAGTGGAAAGAAAGAATCTGAACACAGAAGAAATTGAGCGGTCATCTGAATATGAGGTAAAAACCGCACACCATAGTTCTTTCCCATAATTTCTCGATTGGTTACTTGCTATAGAGAACGATCACGCAATACATTAAAAATAAAAATGGCACAGTGAACACCCAGATAGATATAACAGAAGCATACTATTCCTTAGCAAGATGAGACCATAAGATATTTATAATATAATAATAATAGCCCCTTCAGTCAAAACTGACTATGGGAATGCGCCCCTAAGGTGACTGGTCTCAGCTGCTTTTCCGTGTGTTCCTTTTGACGTTTTCCTCTCTCTTCTGCTTGCCGTGAGAGCTTCTTTTCGCCCAATCTGAGGTGACGCCGCAGAGAGCATCGCCACTTGGTGCGATCAGCAGCTTCATTGTCCCAAGTGTAGTAAAATCTGCGAGAATAATCGCTCATTTCAGTAGGATTTTAGTCATAAAATGATAATAAATAAACCCGCCCTATTGTGTCTGACGGTGATCCTCTCACACGCCAGCATAGCGCTGAATTTTGTGCAGTGCTAAAGCTTATAGAACGATCCCACGGTAAAAATCTAACACGCGTTTTAGTTTCGGTTTCGAAAACGTACTACCAACATTTAACATTTTGCCAGATCTGCTGCATACACACTGCAGCCAAGACTTATAATTAACGATTTTGCGGAAGTGTGCCGCAAAATAACTATCTGAATTAACGTATTCTGTCAACTTTAACGCAAAATTTAGTAGTAATCCTTACATTGTTTGGTAGTGTTACACGATACAATACAAATTATTAACGCCAATTCTTAACCCGCCACGCCAACACCCCGCTTCGCTTGACACATTCTGCCATGCATATATACACGCTGCGACAAAGCCAACAGAGGCAAAACACGCAGACAATTTTATTGCCTTCTCGCGGTAATGTTTCTGACGTCACAAAAACAAGTTAGTTTTTTGAAAAATACATGCTAGCGAGATGAAAGAGAGGAAAAGATGGTGGTCTTGTTTAAAATATATTTGACAATTGACTATGACAAAAATTGAAAATCTAAACCAATATGAATCTGACCTTAAAAATCATATGGTAGTATAGCTTAGATTCCACTGAGCAAGAATGTGTTTTAAATAATATGGTAGTCCTAGAATTTGCCAAGTTATTGAGAAAATACTAAATGTCTACGGACGCTCGACCTGTCGTTCCTGCTTGTTTTTTTATAACGGTAGTGGGGACGCGAGCTTAGAAGAGAGGCATTGAGGAAATTCAAATTCGCTTGGGTAAAAAGAGTATAATAGGGAAAGGGGAGCGGTAGGAAAATGTAATCTAAAACGAAACATCTTTTTGTATTGGCATAACTAAAGCAGACTGGCCAATCGACTACCAGACGCAGAGTATGTTTGGAATTGTTTTGTTTTTCAAAAAACTGCATTTGAATTCTGGTAGTCGCAAGCTTTCGATTGGCCAGTGCTACTAAATATTAGCAAAAAGCTTTCATTATTCATTGCCAGTTGAACAAAACTTTTATTCAGATACGCTGAGAACAGCTGTGATAAATTTAAAAGTAAATTAAATAACTAAATAAATATTTCACAGTCTGGACGGAGCAGAAGAAACGGAGGCCACTTCTTTGCAAGTCAGCGTCATTTGTTTATATTTCTTGATATTTGTGGTAAGAATGCTTTATGAATTTAATATGTTTAATCCCATTACCAGAGTTAGATACTGCTATTGGGAAAAAGTGAAGGACGTGCCGGGAGCAGACATTGTTGAGTCCTCACGTTGAAATGTATCTAACTGATGTATGTTGTCATGATTATGTTTGAATATTATTGCATTAGAAATATGTTAGTAAGCCTCTGTGTTCCATGAACACTGTTAAACATGCCTGAAGCATTTATATTTAAAAAGAAAAAGAAGAGAAAAATATATAAAAGGAAATGTGGTTACCCCACATTATATTATTGAGGAAAACTATGTAAATGTACAGTGGCGTATCTGCCATAGGGACCTGAGGTATAATACAGCCCTTCATACACAGTGACTCTCCCTATTAGATGAATAAAGTGTAAGCTGTGAACATTCCAACAGGAAAGACATATATTAACTTTATATTTATTGGGCAGATTTTTAGTTGATCTTTTCTGTAAACTATCTTGTCCTCATTTTCAAAGACCTGTCCAAAAGATAGGACTGGACAGGCAAAATAAATTGTACAAAAAATTATCAAATTTAAAGAAAAACTTAACCACTGGTTTTTATTCACTTCCTCATAGAAACTTAAAGAGTTTTGTGTTGTGTACCATCATTTCATTTCTCCCCTAGACACTAGGTACATCATACACCAGACACTAGAGCCAAAATAGTGACCGTGTGAGATCTAGGGAGGTAGCGTTAGGTTCCCTGCACATAATTCATCATCATCATTTATAGAGTCAGGGGCCTACATGTGCTTGACCTCACACGGTTAATACATACACGGATTTCATTCTTTTAGGATACCATCATAACCTCCCCAGCAAAATCTAACTTTGCTACACCAAGCTAATGGATTATGTCCAGTGCTTTTATGTCTTTCTTGTACACATCTTTGATCCTCAGCTGCCAGTTTTGAGGCGGACATAGGTGGCTGCGGCTGTCAATTTCAATGTCGAGAGATAGTTTGTCGTTGATGGTAGACCCCAGGTGTGAGAAGTGGTGCACCAATGCCATTTCATAGTTATCGATAGTGATAACTGGTGCAACATCCACATCCTGACCCGACACATTTTATGTCCAGGGAGGTTATCCCTGCACTGATTTCATCATCATCAATGCCCCACTAGAGTTTGAGACCTGAGCCTACAGGGATGCATTTACAGAAGACCCTCAACGGCTTACCATTGTACAATTGCACTTTGTCGGGGTGGGGGTCAGAAATCATTTTTGGGGGCAAACCATCATAACCTCCCCCTCCCCCTAGAACATTATGGTATTCTTCCCAGCTTGAGGGGCGGGGACTGGACCAAGCTAATGGAGGGTGGGGCCCATGGGGGGGGATGGGGGGGGGGGGGGTTACTGGGTTGATCCGGGGGGGCTGCCAGTTTTTGGGGGCGGTCACCTCCATAGGTGGCTGCGGCTGTAGGATCCTTGGGGGGGTACCGAGGGATAGAAGGGGTCGTTGATGGTAGAGCCCCAGGAAAAGGAAAAATGAGATAGTGGATGCACCAGGGGGGTCCTAAGCAAGGTTAGGGGGCCGGCCGGACTACGGGAGGGGGGAGATGATACACGGGGGGGACGGTGGGCAGACATCCGGGGAAAAAGCAAACTCCTGAGCGTCGCGATGGAGGGGGGGAAAAAACCACAGTTTCCTAGTACAGTATTGGAGGCGGCAACCCCGCAAAGTCCAGGGAGGGGGGGGCTCAGGCATGGGGGATCTGGAGGAGGGACCCCCACAGGGCCGGAGCATAACAACGGGGCATTACAAGGGGGACGAACTCATGGAGCTCGCAAACACTGGACGGGACGTCAAGGCCTGGAGGCGCCCATGCCCTTCCTGCGGGGAGGCGGGGGGGAAGTAGGCCCCTCCACTTCGACACTGCAGATGCAAGCCAGGCGCGGGCCCCTGTCTGCACTCAACACCACTGGGAAAGATCCGGCTACCACGACAAGCAAGCAGTGGAAACAAAATACCCGGGATCGACATCTGACGACCCAAGGAGCCGACCCAGAGTTCCGCTGGGAAGGTACAACATTATGGCCCACAAATCTTTGAAGGACCGAGGACTAGAAAATGGAACCCACCATAAGTTGTAGGCTCAGGCGGCGAGGGTCGAATCAGCCGACAGTGAATTTTTGATTTCCATTAAGTCTTGGCGCTCTCTCATTTGACCAAACGACCAACTATCACCACACGGTAGAATGCAGGGGCTTCTGATGTTAACGATACTAAGTTAAAGTTACAACGAAGTCCTTTGCAGATTGGGTTGTGATAGTTTATTCAATCTAGCTCTTTGAATGCTCAGACGTTGACTTTCGAGCCGTGAGTGACCTCCATCGCCATGTGTTCTATCGCCCGGTCTGGAAATCGTAATGCAGGCAATAAGTGAGGCACTGTCTATTGGGATAGGGGAACTCAAGATTGAATTTTTGTTTGACGTCAGCAAGATGCGAGGGTTAATACAAGCCGGCCACCTTAGGTGGTACATGATCGTGGTGTTTCTCAAGCCGGTTTGAAGGCAGATTGCCTTACGAGTTGGGTGTAATCTCCGGAAATCATGTTTCAAAAAGATAAAGGGCAATCCCGAATGGGTTAGGAGCCAGGGTCAAGACGCAACCTGTAGTTTTATAGTATAACTCTGCGCTCACTCTATTATGTCGCTCAAGGGCTGTGATGTTACCTGAAAGCTCAGCATATTGGACCTTTTCATTTTCATGTTGCTTCGTGGACACATGACTATTTATCATTCTCCAGCAAATTTTTTAGTGTTCCTGGGCAGCTGTCACAAGAGTTTTTGATGTTACTACATGTATATCCAGGCTATACTATGCACGCGAAATGCACCGGTCGTGTATCAGAGGATACCTCAGTGATAGTGCAGGGACACCATAAAAGGTACTGGGTTCTGTATATAAGTAATAACCACGGCCTTCTGGAAAAGTGCAAGTGTGTATAGACAAGGTGCCCCACGAGATTGGGGCAAAGTCAATGGACCACAAATATGTAAGTAGTTCTCAGAGTTCTGGAGCATGATGATGATCTCCGAGTCCCTAACCGAAGTACCTCTACTGTGTCCCAAATGGATTTAGCTACGAGTCTAGGGAATGTATTTACTTTATCCAATGATTAATTTTCTTAAACTGAACTGTCAATTTAGATAAAAATTAATTAAGCAAAGGCTGTATGAATGCTCAGTATTATGTACATATTAAATGGTCCCTGAACCCCTTCCAACGCTTTTGGGTTCAGGTATGATTAAAATCCAAGGAAAAAAGTATTATACCATTTACTCGCCACATGAAATTAAAAATAATTGTTTTGGAGGCAATAACACTCTGTTCACTTTCCATTTCTTGATGGGAAGGGTCACTGGAATGAACTACACGTACTGTTACTGTTCATAAATTTTCATACTGCTAACTGACCAGTCACGTACAACTTTGCAAGGTCAGTACTACTGTATCCATCCATCCCACAGGAGGTTTTTAAGTCTTATTTAGACACTGGTGAATGGGTTGTTGGGATGGAAATTGACAGTTCTTTTGCCTTCCACATAAAGGGACTACAAAAACTATCAGAATGTTGCACTGCTTCACGTTTCTTTGTGGGGATTATTGGTCCAGTCATCACCAACTCCGTGACTCGATAAGGCCTGGCTGAGAGTTATGGGGTCTGGATTGAACAGGTGTATGTTGTCTGGTAGATGGAGGGAGAACGGTCTCTCAACATCCCACACGTTCATCTTCTCACCTAATTTTAATGCAGCCACGGGATAGGTAAACTTCGTGATATACTGGAATTGTTATTTAGGAACAACCCCCATTCCATGTAGAGATCTGCATCAGCTCCATTCACCCCTAACCAATATTAACAACTTACCATGGTTGCAGACATTAAATTGCTAACAAGTTGCCACAAGACCTTGAAATTAATGCCGTTGTTGAGCTACCATGGGGATGGGGACGTGACAAAAGTTTTTCATGGCCAGTAACACTTTCTCTGGGTTCCATTCAATGTAGAACTTCTTAGGGTACTCTCGTCCATAGTTTTGGCTGTCTTCCATACAATAATCCATGGCAAGTACAATATAGCAGGACCTGTGACCATGTTGAATTACTTTCATTTTAACCTTCCCCTATATGTTTAAATAATGGTCACATGATATTATGAAACAGATGAGAGTGTCACTCCAGAAGAAGAAGATTAGAAACTAGGATAATTTATGAAAATAAATTCACTATAACAAGCATAACATTAGTTGGGGAAACCAAAGATTTCGTCTGGATGGTATTCACAGCAATTCTTGACACCCTCTACTTGAAGGGCGTAAAATTGTGCAAACACTACTATTGTACACACATTTTTTAAATATCGCTAACAAGTCTGGTAGAAAACACATCAGTCCCCCATTCCCTACTTGAAGGGCAGCTGTGACACATACACATTATCTCGTCGTCAGTTACTCTTTCGAGTAAACATGTGGCACACTTAGGCCGGAGATCTCTTACACTTACACTGGGAGGTCAATTCTTTACACAAGGTTAGTATTCCCGCAAATAAAAATTTCGATTTAATTGGCCTCAGGTAAATAAGACTCTACACGCCTCCTGCCAATGCTGGACATGGCTGGTTAAAAGGGTTCTTCCAGCCTGCCTCTAACCAGTCCGAACCGGCAATAGGTTTTGTAGTCTACAGTCTTTTCTGGTACAAACTCAGGGCTCAGCGTGTGGTTTTTATGATTTCAATGGCGGAAAACTACAAAAGTTTGTTATTTTATAATAGACATTACTCTCGGCCAATCAGAGAAAAAAAGTCCTAAAAGTTAATTTTTTGAAGGCTTTGAGACTAGTATTATGCGATTTTCTAAGTGGTGCCTTGGTGGGGGGAGAGTGTTCCTTTGGAGAGGGGCGTGTAAGTGCTGTGTCTGTTTATGATCTGACCTATATTTTTGAATATTTTTATATCATAGTTATTTAGTGGACCGATTTTTTTTTTAATTATCAAAAGCGTTGGTGTTCGATGTTGATGTTGTTTGGTTCTGTGTGCCATTAACCCAAATGGACATTACCCTCTACTCGTTCTATATCTAGTTTTTCCCTTTAGTGTATTCCTTTGCCATTTTCCTTTCTGGGTATTTTTAAGTAAGTTATATTAAGTGGGCCTTTCCATCTGTTGTTTGAAATGGAACAGAATATTAACTAAATTAAATTTTTCTAATTTAATAATATATTTTATGATAGAGGGAATCTTTATGATTTGCGGGTGATAGAGCAGATGTCAGCCACTATAATTCGAGGATATCCCTGTTCATTTTTAAGCAAAATTATCTTTAGGTATTAAGTATTTAAAAATTATCTACGTTCCGTCAAAAACACAATATAGGCATTATTTTACCCGTAAACCAAATTTTTCTGACACTCACAAGAAATTTTGGGAATACGATTTGAATTGGTTTTGTTTTAATATAAATTCAGGGGGGTTACTTTGGGCGGCTTCGTGAATTGTTGGGTGGGGTGCGGGTAAGTTTTTGGAATTAGGGTTGTGAAGTTTCCTACGATACAAATTTCTAAAATTCACGAGAGAAATTGTTCAGGCGGTAAACTTTGAATGGGCCCTTTTTTGCTCTTATTTAAAGTTCAAATTTTAAAATTATCTGTAGTGAATTATATAGATTTAAATAATACAATAGCGGGCTTTATGAGCGGGGGAATTTTTTTTGAGCGTTATTGGTTCATACAGGATTAAACAACGTCACGACATGGAGCACAGCCCGTTTTTTGGTTGTTTTCCCAGGAGAGAATTTTGGAAGAAGGCCCCAATCACTGCTAACCATCAGTTCAAACTGCGCCTTTATAAAGGGTCTAGAAAAGGCGATATAAGGAAAAGCCATATTCTGTTCCCTTGATTTTTTCCTGAAGCTGGCGGAGAGGAAAAAAAAAATGTATCATATCCTATTGTGTTGTTTGATATACCAGCTCGGAAAATGCACATATATGCAAATCCTGAATATTATATGCGACTTTCAGCTAACTTGGTGATAGCTCGCATTAAGCATTGCCTTCCCGTGGCCCACCCCCCAAAAATACTTTACCCAACCGAATACCTAAGGAGAAGAGAGATGATTATCGCCTCTGTAGTTATTGCTAGTTGTGAACCTATTCCTCGTCTCCTTATTATTTTATAAAGATTATGAGCTGTGACACATCTTGGCATTCTCGCATGTCTTGCTGAGGGATATAAGTTGACCTCTTCCAGCACTGGCACAGCAGCCATATGCAGTGGAATGTATTAGATGTGTGCTCTGACCAGGGTATTTAAATTAAATCGGGGACCTGTATAACCTGCAAGTATGATACTATCCCGTATTTTGTTGGTCGACAATATAAGGTGTGAAACTGAAATGACCTATCTAGTGGGCGCATGATTCTTGCGGGCACAGTTTATATTTGGGGAGTTCAAGCGCGATTCCCCACGCAGCATGTTTGTTTCTCCCTCTTCCATGTCATGCCGGGGGGTAGGTCCACGAGGAAGACGGCCTTATGAGCCTTTTACAATTTAGATATAAGCCACGTCGCAAGAGTTGCCATGGTAATACGTTCGAGTCCGACATTAAAACTGCTTTAGGTGTGAAACTCCGGCTCTGGAATTTAATCTCCGGGGTGGATTACACACCGAAGCCTTTCACCCGTAAAACGGAATATTCCCGCAAGGCAGCGGGGATTAGAAAGAAGGGTTTGGTTTGGATTCAGAGTCTTACTCTTCCTCCTAGATAGGCTGTCACAACACAAGGATCACAAGCCCTATCTGCCCGCAGCTGCCTGGTATTTATAGGCGCCAGTGATCTCTTCGCCTTCGCCACCCTTCTCCCGTCAGTTTTGGAAACCATTCCCAGACAAGGCTCTAAAAAAAATTTTGAGTCACACATGAAAGATCGAGCGAGCCGCGGATTTGGTTGCAGAGTGCTCAGTTATACTTGAGCTTCGCATTTCACGCTTAGAAGCATTTATCTGCCAGTAAGGTGAGATTTCTCTTATTCTCACATAACTCCCGGACTATGACCACCACTATTTTAAAACCAATATTATTATATAAATAAAGTTATATATATACTATATATATATATATATATATTAATTAACAAGCATATTATATATATATATATACATATATATATACATGTATATTATGGACAGCCGTACCATTGGCAAAGCTGCAGGTACCTTTGCCCGCTCTCAACATTGCGTGGTTGGGGGGGAAAACTTTGTGGGGTCACAATGTAAGACCAAAGGGGGGGTGCGGTATATTATAACGCCCTGTTTACGTCACCAGTCAAACACTTCTATATGGTAAAGAGACATGGGTGCAACCTATGTCTAATCAAGGTTTGTGAAGTTAAAGAAAAAGGAAGGGGGGGGAATACCTTCCATCTACGGTGGGGAAAGTTTTTTTTGGGATGGAGACCCCCCCCTACGCCCACCATCCTCGGGCATTTTCGTGGGAAAGATAAAGTGGCTTAGTATGTCGATGGAGGGGTGTCATGTTTGCCTGGCCCTTGTAAAACATGTATAAACACTGCATTTTAGACCCCATGGCGCAGGGGAATAACGATTGGCCTTGGGCCATCGTCAAATGCCTCGCATTTGGAAAGATGGTCGGCATCCCGAAGTGATTTCCCCATTCTACGGACATACTGGCAGATGGCACAAAAAAATCTAAATAAAATACAAACCCGTACTTGAAGAAATAGTTGGGGCGGACCCGCAATGCTGTGATTTTCAAAGAGAGGCTGTTGATTTGTTGTGGGCAAGAAAGACATGAGGGTGGCACTGGAAAATGTTTTAAATCCAGCAAAAAATTGGGGGGGGGGGGGGATGAAGCTTTGCCGATCGCACCAAGTCTTGGCGATGGGGTGGGGGGGGGGGTACATTCTGCGGGGTGCCACCCTTTCAGTTTGGGGCGAAAAGAAATGGAAGCTCGCCGCAATTTTTTTTTTTAAAGCAGCAATATAGAAGAGAGAAGAGAGAAGAGTTGAAGAGGAAAGAGGGGAGAACCAGAGAGAGAAAGTAATAAATAGACATTCTGATGGAGGGAAAGTGGGATCAGAAAATGAAGGAGAAGACAGAAATAGAGATCAGAGAGAAGAAGGGACACAGGACTTTAGGGGGAGCATGGGGGGGGGGGGTAAGGCGGGGGAAATATTTAAATTTTGGGGATTACATAATTCACCTTGTTGTAGTCGAGGTATATTAAATCGAACAAAATATAAAAAAATAATGACCCCACCCAAAAGGAAGGACAGACACGGGGGGAAAAAAAAAAAAATCGTAGTAAATAGGAAAATATTAAAAAATATAAAATTACAAAAAAACCCCCAGGGGAATCGTCCATTCAGGGAAAATAACAGTTTTTTTGTATGACTTAAGGGGCTATTATTATTATATTGAACTATATATATTTATATATATATATATATATATATATATATATATATATATATATATATATATATATATATATATATATATATATGTTGCGGGTCCTTTTATAATAATAATTGTAGTTGGAGCACACGACGTGTGACTCTGGCCAAGCACACCCAGCTTAAGTCTAGCAGACCACGCAAACGGTGAAACAACTCCAAATCTGGACGAACTTCAATAGTACTTTATTGGACACAACGTAGCTCCATAGATATATTCTTGATATGTATAATATATTAAGGCGTCAACTAGACAGACCTTAGTGTTGCTGTACAGTCTGCAACTGGAACAATGTCGAGGACATTTTCATTCATTTTAATATAGTTCAAACACTCACGTTCTGCAGATAAAGCATAATTCCTTTTACAAAACAACTGGCATCATCGCAAAATATGGTAAATAGTCGAGCCGTATTTGATATCGACAGATATGTTATGAATTTTACTCATAACATCTACCCCCCCCCCCTCCCACCCCGTCAAATAATGGAAACAATGTTTTCATTATTTGCGTGGTGTGTGTTCAGACATTACTGGAGTGAAAAGATGGTATCATCAAATTTTACTGTTAGTATGAAATAGTATAGCACCCAGGTTTGTGCCACAGAGTAGGCAATTAAACACTCAATGTATGGACAGTAGCAAAGAATGCTAAAACCATTGGCTACAACTTGGTGGACATAAATCATTTTAACAGCAAAGTGAGGTAACCTTAGCTAGATCAGCCAACATGTAAAAACAAATTGATGATGTCAGTCCATGCATTCTCATACTGCACACCGCCCAAAACACCTAACTGTCCCGTCAGGTAACATTAGTCAATTAATGTCATCTTAATACATCATTATAATGCAAAGCATTAAAAATTAGTACAGTTATGTAATAGAAACAATAGATGACATGAGGCAGACAAACAACTAATAAAGTGTATGACTGCGACATTTTTGTCAAAGGAATAAAATTATGTGTGCATATCAATGGTAAGAGAAGCAAGGCAATCCTGTATCTAACACATTAGTGTGAGCAATAGATAAAACTATGCTTATGTGTGGTACAAATAAATAATAGTACGGCATATTAGCCACTTAATGTTGTAAAGTGTAGTGTGAGTGTGACATAGATTTGTGTCAAAGACTCAACAACCTCTGGTGAATTCACATTAATCACCATTCAATATTTCACCTAATAGTAAGAGTCGAATGTTCAATGTTCTTCCCTTAATTAGTAAATGTTCACACAATGTTCCTATAAGTATGACGAAAAACTTATTGTCAATATCCATGATTGTTCTCCACGTGATAGAATGTAAGTACGAATCCAACTGTTTTTATCCACAGCACTTTACAATCGAAAAATAGTCAGATAGGATATTTAGTTGGTATGTCCCCTTGATAATTCGAGTAAGTCATTTCCGAGTTATGTCCCTTAATTTGAAGAAATTAGTTTTTCCAATTAATAATGACAAAATATGTCCGTCAGAAAATATCCATAAGTCAACATATTTTGAACATTCCATTTAATTTAAATGTGTAAACTGTTCAATAGCACATGAGTACTGTCATCAAGGCAAACTCCAAGTATGTAATGCGCTGAGTTGAAAGAGATACGACAAGATCTGGAGCACATACGAATTCATCATCATCATGTGCTGTGCGAACCACGTAAACGAATCAGCATTGCTTCTATTTTTTTGACGATGCAACCATGTAGATTAGCCTTCAGCATAGGTAGCTTTCAGAATGCTAAAGTCTTCTTGAACAATATAGTTAATAATGTCTAGATCAAGTAGTGTCATACAAACACGTCATCATACATGTACTGGTCTCTGGATCAGCATCTCATTACGTTAGTTCAAAGATATGTTTGGACCTTGTGATTCATCTGTATCTGTAGACTTGATAGGTGATATAGGATCTTTGATGCACCTAGACAACACATCAGCCACGACATTTTGGCTTCCTTTAATGGCTTTTATGTCATAATCATATGGTTGTAGTGCGAGCGAGGCTCTAGCGGCCCTTTCGTTTTTGAATCTCGCTGTTTTGAGATATGTCAAAGCATTCTGGTCTGTCTCCAAGGTGAATCGGGCTCCCATGAGGTACTGTTGTAACTTTGTAAAACAGAATACAATCGGCAGCAGTTCCCTTTCAACAATGGAATACCGCTGTTCTGTATTCGATAATTTCCGGCTGACATATAGTGTTGGGTGCATGTAGTCTCCAAACTGCTGCATCAACGTTCCCTCGATGCATGTAGCCGAAGCGTCTACTCTGAGGGTAAATGAAAATCGAGCGTCAGGAAATCTCAAAATTGGTGATTTGGAAAAACACATTTTTAGTAAATTTAAAGCCACATCACACGCATGCGACCAGATAATCCTATTTGGCGAGTTTTTCTTTACCAACGAAGACAAAACTGAGGTAATATCTGAAAAATTAGGCAAGAATTTTCTATAGAAATTTACCAAGCCTAACAGACTGCGAACTTGTTTCTTAGTTCGAGGAATTTCAAGATTCAGGATTTTCGAGATAGTAGAATCCTCAGGTTTAAGAAACCCACCTCCTACTTCATGACCAAGAAAAGAAATTTCAGTAAATCCTACTCTGGTTTTAGAAGGTCTAGCAGTAAGATTATGAAGACACAAGGTATTCAACAAAGAATGAATTCCGATAACATGTTCCTCCGAAGTCTGATGAAATAGACAAATATCATCAATATAAGTGATTAAATCTTTACGGTCAGAAAAAAGTTTTCGCATCATGCGAAAAAAGGTAGCAGGAGCTTTAACAAGACCGAACGACATAAAATTAAACTGAAACAAACCTAGAGGTGTAGCGAAAGCTGTATAAGGCTTAGCTTTATCTGATAGTGGCACATGCCAATAGCCTTTTGACAAGTCAGATTTTGTAAAGAATGTAGCTGTAGCAGATCTATCAAGGAGAGATTCTAACAAGGGTAATGGTTCAGCATCTTGAATCGTGACATCATGTAAACGCCTGAAATCTATGCAGATTCAAATAGATTTGTCTTTCTTCCTAATCAAGACCATAGGAAAACTGTATCGTGAATGTGATGGTTCAATTATATTTAACTTGATCATTTCTTTTATTTCTTCTTGTACCTGTGATTGTAAATGAATAGGTATAGGATATGGTTTCAGTTTGATAGGTATGAAATCTGTTAGCACGATATCATGTTGAATGATATCTGTATGCCCAGGAACATCCATGAGCACATTTGGAAAGGATTGCAGTAATTGAGAAATCTGCTCTTTCTGATGAGAAGCAAGAGTTGGCGCAATAGAAATATCTTTCCAACTCTCATTAGCTAAAAGATGTACAATAGGTAAAGATAAGAGTGGTTCAGTACCATCAGATAAGTCAGAACCCTCCTCCCGAATAACCGCTAAGGAAGAACGACGATCAACAGATTCGTCGATAGCTTCAAAGACAGGTTTAAGATGTGGAGGACGAGTAAGAAATTGCTGTAACATGTAAATATGAAAAATTTTCTCCTTTCCATTAATAGACAAAACATAGTCAACATCTGATAATTTATCAATAACCGTATAAGGTCCCCGCATGACACAAGTAATTTATTGTCCTTGTTTGGTAGTAATACGTAGGCCTCATCACCTGGCCATAATTGGCGTAGTTTTCTGTTTTGATTGACAAACAAACGAGCTTTTAATTTCGCCTTTTCTGACGCCTCCACTGCTATTTGACATGAGTCAATAATCTTTTGTTTTAAATTGACAACATATTGGTAAGAGGTTTGAAAATCTTCATCCATGTCAGCTCCAACCAATAATTGTTTTAAAATGGACATAGGTCCTCTACGCTTAGCACCAAAGTCTAACTCAAATGGCGCGAACCCGGTGTGTTCGTTTGGAATCTCTCTATAAGCAAACAGAACTGCAGGCAAAACTGTCCCAATCCTGTGGATATTTAGTAGTAACTTTACCCAACATTTGCTTCAAAGAACGGTTGAGACGCTCAATTTTACCATTCGAGGCGGCATGATATATTGAACTTAGAGAACGATCAATATTGAACTCTTTCATCACCTGTTTCATTACGTCAGATACGAATTGAGTCCCCTTGTCTGACAAAATGTTTTCGGGAAAACCCAATCCGCTGAAAATTAAAAATAGCGCATCTGCTACGTCAACAGTAGATATAGTCTTAAGAGGTATCGCTTCTGGCTAGCGGGTGCACATATCAATGCATATCAGCACATATTTGTGACCTCTAACTGACGTTACCTTTAATGGACCAATAAGGTCAATAGCCATCTTTGCGAAAGGCTGCAAAGAAATATCTGATGCCTGGATAAGCGCATTATGTTTAGGCCTCTTAGTTGCACACCTTGGCAAACTTTGACATCTTTTGTCACACCAGGCCAAAAAAAATGTGACAGAAGTCTCTGTTTTGTTCTTGCAATACCTAAATGACCTGCACAATTAATGTCGTGGGCGTGTCGTAAAACAAATGGTCGAAAACAAGCTGGTACCATAATCTGTTTTTTCACAGATGTACAATCCTGAAAATTTCGTATTAAAATACCATTCTTTAAAGTGTACCTATGTTTAGCATTATCATCAAACATCACATCATCTGATTTTGCAACCTGAAAAAATTTCTTTAAGGAATCATCATCATTTTGTCTCTGAATGAAAGATTCCTTATCAATAAGTTCCACCTGTAGATCATCATTATTTTCCTTCTCCTCATCATTATTTTCCTCTTCATCATTATTCATCTTATCATTATTATACTCTTCATCATTCACCACCTCCTCAGTCTCATTCTCATCATTCATCACCTCATTTACAACATTATCACTTTGGTTGTGATTATCCAATTCAGCACGAGCCTAAGCTCTGGTTGTAACAGCATTTGCACTTATCAGATGCTGTTGTTCCTGTGGTGAAATTACAGTGATGCAACGCTAAAATTCCTCCAATTATAAAGATAACAGGTAAAATAACATGTAGGGATAAAAATATAGGCAAGATATGGCGAGGCTTCTTCACCTACGCCAGCGTTTTCTAGGGTCATTGAACATTAACTAGTTAGAACACGCAGACTAAACGACCTATCCTTTTAGACGGGGTAGAAACGGAGATAAAAGAAAAAATATGACGGTCGGAACACGTGTTTGAATCTAAAAGTCTAAAAGACGCAATTTGTAGTTTTGAAAGAAAAAAATTATGCCACTAGTTGACACAATGTAAGGAATAGGTAGAAAAACGACCTTAGCTCTTGTTAGAAACAGTCGTATCTGGACGTTTTACGGTAATTGGTTGTTTTGTTTGAATACAGCGGCAAAACGCAGTGGACGAAGGTTCAAAAACAAATTTCAAAACTAACCTTGAGAAAAGTAGGTTTTTCTTTAATAATAAAGTTAGGAGAATAAAAACTAGCTAGTTTGATAGCCCATCTTAATCTGACAAATAATATACTTTTAATTACACAGACGGACAGATAACACGGAAGATATTGAC
The DNA here is from genome assembly GCA_024509875.1 of Oreohelix idahoensis. Lineage (NCBI taxonomy): Eukaryota > Metazoa > Mollusca > Gastropoda > Stylommatophora > Oreohelicidae > Oreohelix > Oreohelix idahoensis. The sequence goes on along the minus strand of JAMPIV010013067.1, from coordinate 231,487 downwards.
GAAAGACTGTATTGTTCAATACAGACTAGCAAACAGTTTTTTGTGCATATTTTCACTAAAGTTACATTTTGACGTCCTTGAGCCGAACGCATAAAATCAAACTGCGAGTGGACTAGGGGCAAAGTAGGAGGATAGTAGCTAAAAATAACTTAGCATAGAAATCGTATAAGTAAGTGGGGCAGATTTGTGTAGTTTTTTTCTTGTAGTTAGTCCAAAAAACAAGTGTAATTTTGGGAAAAACCAAGTTGAGACAGACGGACCGACAGAAAAATACTACACACTAGACTGAGATTGGACTGAAATTGGACTTTTAGTTTGAATATTTGAAAAGGTAGAGGGGAAGTCCGCTGATTGGACAAAAGCATTTATATTATTGAAAGAGAGACGCACGCTTGTGCCATTTTTAAAAGACTGTCCTTAAACACAGTTCGTTAATGCTAAATGAGTGATTTCCAGAAGATATTATATATTATCAGTGGGACGCCATACTATAGCCAGCAGCTCAGCTGAGTTTTGCTAGTACAACGTAACTGTGTTTTCACATTTTGAATTGTGAGTTTCTGGTCTGGCACTACGCTAGTGCCAGATACTTTTGTAGAAGTACAAGAGTGGATGCCGAAGCAGCCTAACATTTTACTCCAGCTACTGTGAGGAGTGGGCTACTAGAATTCTGTACTGCATCGTCACAGGCCAGATAAGTGAAAACCTGGCCTGCTGTGGATTCATCAACCGTGTCCACAATAAATAAAGAAATAAAATCTTGTTGTATAAACACTATAACTCAGTCCATATTTCAAGGACAATGAACATTATAAAACAGAGATTGGGCATGATGACACCACCCCAACTAAACATCCAGTGCTAGTTTTTCCAAAGACACTGTAGTCAATATTAATATCAACAAATGTAACATATATTTATGTATAAATTTTTCATTTGATTGTTCAATATATATGCACCTTTATTGATAAATACATATTATTTCATACGTCCTGACCAGAAGAAACATTTGGTTCAGGACTAAATAAATTTAAAAAATTGAAAATCTAAAGTTCTAAAGACAGTGTTAGTTGACTTTATCATAGAGATTATTATTCTTAGTATTAGACTTAGTATTTACATGTGTGTGTCTGTATATTTAATTACCTACACATCACAATTCAGTACCCTAGACATTTAACGTAGCTAACATACATAATAGTAGAATAGGTCTGTTTGAGGTCATAAGTGGTAGCAGAAAAGCCTTCTGTAACTCCCATAAACTGTTATCATCAGGAACCTTCACAGCTGACCTCATCCAGGACACTAGGTAACATAACAACCACACAATAACATCAAAAACCACTACAAATATTGGGGTCCTGTCCGGGATTTGAACCCTCTCCCACTACAAATATTGGGTAGCTCTTGTCCCGGGATTTAGGTTTATCAAAGATATTAGGGTCTCCTGGTCTGGGAATTAAACTATTGGGGACAGAGTTGTATAAATTTAAAAGTGTCCCTAAAATTAAAAGTCGAAAATAAAAGTTGATGAATCTTCACAGCCAGTGGTAATTAATTAATTAATTAATATATTACATTAGAAATTATATACTTGGAATTTACCTTAGTCATTGTTAAATTGTGTGTTATAGTATGGCAGATCTAGCAAAATTTAGATCGGCTGCTGTGCTGACGGCGAAGGAGATGAACATGGATGGTCAGGTTTTAATTCAGTATGTAACTTCAGAATGTGACAAGTATATTGAAAGGGAAGATAGGAGGTTAGCTGAAGAGAAGAGGTTACAAATTGAGGCTGATAAAGAACTTAAGAGGCTGCAGATTGAGGCTGACAAGGAGGCTAAGGCATTGGAGGCAGATAGGGAGGCTGAAATAAAGAGGCTCCAGTTAGAAGAAAAAAAGGCTGAAAGGGAAGCAGAAGATAGAAGATTGCAAAGGGAAGCAGAAGATAGAAGATTGCAAAGAGAGCACGAGTTACGACTAAGGGAGCTGGAATTACAAGGCCATGCTCCTGAAAATGGTGCCAGCCCCTCTCCCTCAGATGCCACGCCTAGTCAGGGAGCCTCAACCTCAGCTATGGGGTTTCATTTAGACCATTTTGTTGAGAAAGACGATGACATAGAGGGGTACCTCAGTAGATTTGAACTATTGGCTACTACGTATGGGTTAGAGAGAGAGAGGTGGAGTCTTAAGTTATCCCAGGGGCTTAGAGGTACTTCTTATGAAGTTTTTGCTAAGACCAAGACAATTATGACATGCTGAAGCATGCTTTGTTATTGAGATATGAAAAGAATGGTGAATTTTATCGTAAGAAGTTTAGAAATGCCAAACTTTTGTCTGGAGAGACATACCACCAATTCTCTGCCAGACTGGAAACCTATTTAAAGAAATGGACTGCTCTGGGGGAAGACCCAAGATCTCAAAGAGATGATCATGATAGAGCAATTAAGAGAGTCCATGGCTCCAGACCTGAGAAAATTTCTCATGGAACAAGGTGCAGAGAGGTTGGGGGAGGTTTTGAATGTCGCTGAGAGGTATCAGGCAGCCCAGGCAGAGGTAAGTGGGTCTAAAAAGAAACATATTGAAAATTTTAAAGCCCCACAGCACTTTAATAAATTTGATACTAGATAACAAGATAATAAAGGTAGGACAAACTTTGATAGGCCACGAAATGATTATCGTGATAGAAACTCACAGTTCAATGAACAAAAATATAATGAAAGAAAACCTTTTAACCAAGGAAAGAGATGGTGCAAATGGTGTAAGAAAGACAACCATAACACCGAATTTTGTAAAAGGAAACCTTCAAACATTGCTGCAATGAAATCGGGGAACCAGAGATTAAAGGTTAATCCTAATGGACAGCAAGAACCTTATCACCCCCCAGTTTGTGAGGATGTTATTTGTAATGGGGTCACCATAAGGTGCCTATATGATACAGGTTTGGATTATGATTCAGTTGTGAAGTCTAGCCTAGTGGACCCAAGTCAGTATACCACCGAAACAGTGGAAATACAAGGGGCGACTAAGGACATACCACTCATGACACTTCCCATCGCAAGGATAACGGTGAAAACTCGCTATGTGGAAGGAGAAATCAGAGCAGCAGTGATAGATGAACCAATCTACCCTCTGATATTGGGGTGTAGATACGTCTTCTTGGGGAATCCCGAGAGACCTGTGATCATGGCGACAGTGCAGACCAGGTCACAGAAGAAGGAGGAAGAAGGTGAACCTATAAATGCTCATCCAGAAGAGATGAGGAAGGCGCAGGCTGAGGATAGGACACTCAAGCCATGTTTTAAAAAATTGCCCAAATGCCACACACCTCCAAGCAAGGGAGAGTATTTTATAAACATTTATTACAAATAAGGGAGGGAAACCTGAGGCCTGTAAACAGTAAATTAATATGAAACAAATATAAATATAAAGGTATGTTATCAGGCACTCGCAGGAAATAAAGAAGTAGAACACCAGACAACAGAAAAACAACAGACATGAGTGGCTTACCCAGGATTTGAACACTGGACCTTCCGTGCGACAACCCCGCCTAGCCATGCAAGCGAATCACACTATCCGCTCTGCCATCTACGCATCATCAAAAAATGATGTTTCAATGGCAGGTCAATAGTGCGAACCACAATACACGACACCAGAAGTCCTCCATGGGCAGTTCAGCCTATTAATGACGCAATCACTTCTGTTGTATTTCTATCAAGCAGTATAGGCCGAATCCAACAAGACCCTTAGGACCTTAATACTGTGTCCAGTAAATGATAGTAGACTAGAACAGTGAGAACAGGATAGTGGGTAGGTTTGGTATTGTACAAACATTTATTACAAATAAGGGAGGGAAACCTGAGGCCTGTAAACAGTAAATTAATATGAAACAAATATAAATATAAAGGTATGTTATCAGGCACTCGCAGGAAATAAAGAAGTAGAACACCAGACAACAGAAAAACAACAGACATGAGTGGCTTACCCAGGATTTGAACACTGGACCTTCCGTGCGACAACCCCGCCTAGCCATGCAAGCGAATCACACTATCCGCTCTGCCATCTACGCATCATCAAAAATGATGTTTCAATGGCAGGTCAATAGTGCGAACCACAATACACGACACCAGAAGTCCTCCATGGGCAGTTCAGCCTATTAATGACGCAATCACTTCTGTTGTATTTCTATCAAGCAGTATAGGCCGAATCCAACAAGACCCTTAGGACCTTAATACTGTGTCCAGTAAATGATAGTAGACTAGAACAGTGAGAACAGGATAGTGGGTAGGTTTGGTATTGTACAAACATTTATTACAAATAAGGGAGGGAAACCTGAGGCCTGTAAACAGTAAATTAATATGAAACAAATATAAATATAAAGGTATGTTATCAGGCACTCGCAGGAAATAAAGAAGTAGAACACCAGACAACAGAAAAAACAACAGACATGAGTGGCTTACCCAGGATTTGAACACTGGACCTTCCGTGCGACAACCCCGCCTAGCCATGCAAGCGAATCACACTATCCGCTCTGCCATCTACGCATCTGATAACATACCTTTATATTTATATTTGTTTCATATTAATTTACTGTTTACAGGCCTCAGGTTTCCCTCCCTTATTTGTAATAAATGTTTGTACAATACCAAACCTACCCACTATCCTGTTCTCACTGTTCTAGTCTACTATCATTTACTGGACACAGTATTAAGGTCCTAAGGGTCTTGTTGGATTCGGCCTATACTGCTTGATAGAAATACAACAGAAGTGATTGCGTCATTAATAGGCTGAACTGCCCATGGAGGACTTCTGGTGTCGTGTATTGTGGTTCGCACTATTGACCTGCCATTGAAACATCATTTTTTGATGATGCGTAGATGGCAGAGCGGATAGTGTGATTCGCTTGCATGGCTAGGCGAGGTTGTCGCACGGAAGGTCCAGTGTTCAAATCCTGGGTAAGCCACTCATGTCTGTTGTTTTTCTGTTGTCTGGTGTTCTACTTCTTTATTTCCTGCGAGTGCCTGATAACATACCTTTATATTTATATTTGTTTCATATTAATTTACTGTTTACAGGCCTCAGGTTTCCCTCCCTTATTTGTAATAAATGTTTGTACAATACCAAACCTACCCACTATCCTGTTCTCACTGTTCTAGTCTACTATCATTTACTGGACACAGTATTAAGGTCCTAAGGGTCTTGTTGGATTCGGCCTATACTGCTTGATAGAAATACAACAGAAGTGATTGCGTCATTAATAGGCTGAACTGCCCATGGAGGACTTCTGGTGTCGTGTATTGTGGTTCGCACTATTGACCTGCCATTGAAACATCATTTTTTGATGATGCGTAGATGGCAGAGCGGATAGTGTGATTCGCTTGCATGGCTAGGCGAGGTTGTCGCACGGAAGGTCCAGTGTTCAAATCCTGGGTAAGCCACTCATGTCTGTTGTTTTTCTGTTGTCTGGTGTTCTACTTCTTTATTTCCTGCGAGTGCCTGATAACATACCTTTATATTTATTTATATTTGTTTCATATTAATTTACTGTTTACAGGCCTCAGGTTTCCCTCCCTTATTTGTAATAAATGTTTGTACAATACCAAACCTACCCACTATCCTGTTCTCACTGTTCTAGTCTACTATCATTTACTGGACACAGTATTAAGGTCCTAAGGGTCTTGTTGGATTCGGCCTATACTGCTTGATAGAAATACAACAGAAGTGATTGCGTCATTAATAGGCTGAACTGCCCATGGAGGACTTCTGGTGTCGTGTATTGTGGTTCGCACTATTGACCTGCCATTGAAACATCATTTTTTTGATGATGCGTAGATGGCAGAGCGGATAGTGTGATTCGCTTGCATGGCTAGGCGGGGTTGTCGCACGGAAGGTCCAGTGTTCAAATCCTGGGTAAGCCACTCATGTCTGTTGTTTTTCTGTTGTCTGGTGTTCTACTTCTTTATTTCCTGCGAGTGCCTGATAACATACCTTTATATTTATATTTGTTTCATATTAATTTACTGTTTACAGGCCTCAGGTTTCCCTCCCTTATTTGTAATAAATGTTTGTACAATACCAAACCTACCCACTATCCTGTTCTCACTGTTCTAGTCTACTATCATTTACTGGACACAGTATTAAGGTCCTAAGGGTCTTGTTGGATTCGGCCTATACTGCTTGATAGAAATACAACAGAAGTGATTGCGTCATTAATAAGGCTGAACTGCCCATGGAGGACTTCTGGTGTCGTGTATTGTGGTTCGCACTATTGACCTGCCATTGAAACATCATTTTTTGATGATGCGTAGATGGCAGAGCGGATAGTGTGATTCGCTTGCATGGCTAGGCGGGATTGTCGCACGGAAGGTCCAGTGTTCAAATCCTGGGTAAGCCACTCATGTCTGTTGTTTTTCTGTTGTCTGGTGTTCTACTTCTTTATTTCCTGCGAGTGCCTGATAACATACCTTTATATTTATATTTGTTTCATATTAATTTACTGTTTACAGGCCTCAGGTTTCCCTCCCTTATTTGTAATAAATGTTTGTACAATACCAAACCTACCCACTATCCTGTTCTCACTGTTCTAGTCTACTATCATTTACTGGACACAGTATTAAGGTCCTAAGGGTCTTGTTGGATTCGGCCTATACTGCTTGATAGAAATACAACAGAAGTGATTGCGTCATTAATAGGCTGAACTGCCCATGGAGGACTTCTGGTGTCGTGTATTGTGGTTCGCACTATTGACCTGCCATTGAAACATCATTTTTTGATGATGCGTAGATGGCAGAGCGGATAGTGTGATTCGCTTGCATGGCTAGGCGGGGTTGTCGCACGGAAGGTCCAGTGTTCAAATCCTGGGTAAGCCACTCATGTCTGTTGTTTTTCTGTTGTCTGGTGTTCTACTTCTTTATTTCCTGCGAGTGCCTGATAACATACCTTTATATTTATATTTGTTTCATATTAATTTAGAGTATTTTATGAAGGACAAATTGCTATACAGGAAGACAGGAACTAGATCCACTGGTCACGGACAGTTGGTTCTTCCCAAGGTATATAGGGCAAATTTAATAAGGAGCTTACATGTTGGAAAAGATGGTGACCATGAGAAAGTAGGTACCATCTGCCAAAAGGTTGCTCGAAAATACTATTGGCCCGACGTAAATGTCGACATTGAGAACTTTGTAGAAGCATGTGGCGTATTTCACGAGAAAACACCCACAAAGGGACAAAATGTGCAGGACCTAGAAACGCCACGGGGCAAACTTAAGCCTGGAAGGAAAAATACTTATCATAAAGTAGACAAAGTGGAATGGGAGCCCCCTTTTCACACCCAGTCTTCACTTGAATGGATTAACATGGCCACTATGCGACGAGTACAAAGAGTAATTTTACCCCAGAATAAGCTGACAATCCCTCGGTCAGCATTATATAAACTGGAGGAAACTAAAAGAGAGCAAAGATCTCTCATAAGCAATCTAAAGTGGGGAGACAAACCCAAGAAAAAAATTGGTAGCGGTCGATTTGTGAGTGATGATTCTATGAAGAAAATTCCTCACTATAAGGCTTCTAATGGAAAGGACCCGACGGGTGCCATGAAAAGGAAGTATGAAAATTTAAAAGTCCATATGTAACTTATTAAGGACCTGGACAGATGAGAAAGCAGAAGAGACTGTTACCTCATCATATCAATAAGTGAACGAGCTGACCACTCGTCTGAAAGCTGGATGGAAACTGGCACATGATAATTTGAGACAAGCCAGGAAGAAACATGCAGCGTATTTTAATAGGAAAGCAAAGGACAGAGAATTAGCTGTGGGAGAGAAAGTGCTTCTTCTACTACCCGGCAGCCAGAATAAGTTGCAAATTGGATGGCAAGGTCCATATACGGTTCTAGAGAAGGTGTCTAGAACAAAATATAAAATTGACAAAAAGGGGAAGGAAAAGATATATCATGTGAACCTTTTAAAGAAGTATCTGGACAGACCAATCCAGGAAAGCACCCCCTTACTGACCTTGGCTATCGCAACTAAAATGAAAAAGGAACCACTCACCTCACATGAATACCCATTACACCCCTGTGAGACAGCAGCACAGGTAAAAGTCAGTAAGCACCTGACTAAAAACCAGAGGGAGAGAGTTCAACAGGTTCTGGAGGAACATACAGATGTATTAACAGATAAACCAGGACATACAAATTTGCTACAGTATGACATGAAGCTGGTAGACTCAAACCCAATCTTTATGAGAGCCTATTCTGTTCCGTTCGCTAAGGAGAAGGCATTGAAAGAGGAAATAGATTATTTGTTGAAAGAAGGGATTATTTCACACAGTGAATCTTCTTTTAGCTCCAGTGTAGTTTTGTTGAGGAAACCGTCTGGGGAACATAGACTGTGCATAGATTACAGGAAACTGAATGCTGTCACAGAAGGACAAGTGGATCCATTACCGGACACAAAACAGTTTTTTGCCAGATTGAACAAGGCAAAATACTTTTCGAAGGTGGATCTTAGCAAAGGCTATTACCAGATTCCAGTGAAGCCTGAAGTTAGACCTTATTTAGCTTTTAGCACCTCGGAAGGACATTATGAATTCAACATGCTACCATTCGGACTGAAAAATGCTCCGAGTGTATTTTCTAGGGTGATGCGCAAATTGTTGGATCCCTTGAATAATCCATGTATCACAAATTTCATGGATGATATTCTTGTCGCCACAGAAACATTTGAAGAACACATTAACTCTCTGAATATGTTATTTGATAGGCTCAGGGAAGCGAACTTAACTGCTAGACCAACAAAATGTTGTATTGGATGCAAAGAGTTGGAATTCTTGGGACATACTGTATATCAGGGTAACATGACCCCTGACCCCAAGAACTTGGAAAAACTGCAGAGAGCACCTAGACCACAAACAAAAAAAGACGTGCGATCATTCGTGTCGTTATGTGGGTTTTACCAAAAATATATCAAAAATTTTAACTCTATATGTGCTCCTCTGACTGATCTGACTCGCAAGGGAAATCCAGATAAAATTGTTTGGTCAGCGCAATGTGAATTGGCATTTCAAGAGTGAAAGGAAAAACTCACTAGCAAGCCTATTCTCAAATTGCCTGATTTGACTCAGGCTGTGTGGTGAGAACAGATGCAAGCAATGTAGGCCTGGGGGCGGCTCTGTTGCAAAGGTCCTCTTTACCCAATGGGGAACTGAACCCAGTCGCTTATGCAAGCCGCAAGTTGAACAAAGCGGAACAAGGATATTCCAGAAGCGAAAAAGAATGTTTAGCGTTAATATGGGCAATAAAAAAGTTCCAAATCTATCTGTATGGTAGGACTTTTGTGGTCCAGACAGATCACCAGCCTCTAGTGTTCTTATCTCAGGCCAAGCATGAAAATGCAAGATTGTTAAGATGGTCTTTATTGTTGCAACCTTATCAGTTTAATATTGAATATATCCCGGGATCACAGAATGTTGGTGCAGATTTCCTCAATAGGCACCCCTGTGATCAAAATTAGAATAGTTGGCAGGCGGGAGGAGTTAATTTTATCTATGTGTATCACTGGTTTTGGAACTTGCTTTAGTGCATAATCTCAGGTGGGGACATGTGTGGTGAAATTACAGTGATGCAACGTTAAAATTCCTCCAATTATAAAGATAACAGGTAAAATAACATGTAGGGATAAAAACATAGGCAAGATATGCCGAGGCTTCTTCACCTACGCCAGAGTTTTCTAGGGTCATTGAACATTAACTAGTTAGAACATGCAGACTAAACGACCTATCCTTTTAGACGGGGTAGAAACGGAGATAAAAGAAAAAAATATGACGGTCGGATCACGTGTTTGAATCTAAAAGTCTAAAAGACGCAATTTGTAGTTTTGAAAGAAAAAAATTACGCCACTAGTTGACACAATGTAAGGAATAGGTAGAAAAACGACCTTAGCTCTTGTTAGAAACAGTCGTATCTTGGACGTTTTACGGTAATTGGTTGTTTTGTTTGAATACAGCGGCAACTAGACTGAGATTGGACTGAAATTGGACTTTTAGTTTGAATATTTGAAAAGGTAGAGGGGAAGTCCGCTGATTGGACAAAAGCATTTATATTATTGAAAGAGAGACGCACGCTTGTGCCATTTTTAAAAGACTGTCCTTAAACACAGTTCGTTAATGCTAAATGAGTGATTTCCAGAAGATATTATATATTATCAGTGGGACGCCATACTATAGCCAGCAGCTCAGCTGAGTTTTGCTAGTACAACGTAACTGTGTTTTCACATTTTGAATTGTGAGTTTCTGGTCTGGCACTACGCTAGTGCCAGATGCTTTTGTAGAAGTACAAGAGTGGATGCCGAAGCAGCCTAACATTTTACTCCAGCTACTGTGAGGAGTGGGCTACTAGAATTCTGTACTGCATCGTCACAGGCCAGATAAGTGAAAACCTGGCCTGCTGTGGATTCATCAACCGTGTCCACAATAAATAAAGAAATAAAATCTTGTTGTATAAACACTATAACTCAGTCCATATTTCAAGGACAATGAACATTATAAAACAGAGATTGGGCATGATGACACCACCCCAACTAAACATCCAGTGCTAGTTTTTCCAAAGACACTGTAGTCAATATTAATATCAACCAATGTAACATATATTTATGTATAAAATTTTCATTTGATTGTTCAATATATATGCACCTTTATTGATAAATACATATTATTTTATACGTCCTGACCAGAAGAAACATTTGGTTCAGGACTAAATAAATTTAAAAAATTGAAAATCTAAAGTTCTAAAGACAGTGTTAGTTGACTTTATCATAGAGATTATTATTCTTAGTATTAGACTTAGTATTTACATGTGTGTGTCTGTATATTTAATTATCTACACATCACAATTCAGTACCCTAGACATTTAACGTAGCTAACATACATAATAGTAGAATAGGTCTGTTTGAGGTCATAAGTGGTAGAAGAAAGGCCTTCTGTAACTCCCATAAACTGTTATCATCAGGAGCCTTCACAGCTGACCTCATCCAGAACACTAGGTAACATAACAACCACACAATAACATCAAAAACCACTACAGTTCCCATTTTTGAATATCTTCTTTAGTGCATTCACGAAGACCAGGGATATTTCCTAAGGTTATTCCTACAATAGGATTATTCAATAGGCACACGAGAGTTCTCCCTGTAAAGTACGGGTTATCCAAAAATACTTCCGCAGTTGGATAGTATTCCACTGTGCCACCAAATGTAATGCATTTCACCTCCCTGTCTGTGTAATCCAACTGATCCACCAACGACCTGCGCACACCAATCATAGTACAACCCGTGTCCCTCAAAAGTGACACCAGGTGGTTGTTCACAAAGCCTTTATTAAGAACCAGTGAACCTGTACCATTAAATGAGGACATGACTGGTAACAGATGTCCACATAGAAGCCTTGGGACTCACTGTAGCTGAAACAAAGAGTTACATTCAGAACAATAAGCACTGTTGGATAAATCAACACTACATGCATTTGCATGAGCTAAACCACTATTATTCTGAACCGGAATATTTTCACCAACATGTACGACAGCATTTGAACGCTCAGGGCTCCTCGACTGTCTAACATTATTGTTCTGTTGAGAACCTCTATTATTAAAAGAGTTGTCATTATTCCTATAAAATGACCTTTGTCCTCTGCCTGATCTGGAATTATAAACTCCTCTGTTTTGATAATCATAAGGCCTGAAAGAGGATTGTTGATTAAAATATCCATCATCATGGTAAGAGTTATAATTTCTCTGAGGCTGTTGTGGTTTTCTGTTAAAATTATATCTTCCTCTAAAATGCCATAGTTATGATTTTGATTAACTCGATAGTTTTTGTCTATGCTGTTTGATCTCTGCCTAGGTGCATTATAGTTTACAGTCCTAGCAGATGCCACTGGCAAGGAATCCTTAATGTTATTTTTACCAAGGTTCCTACCAGGATGTGCAATTTGATATTGGCGTCCGAAATTTTCCATAGAGGATAATGTTTCAGGTTTTTCTTCCTGTAGAAATGACAAAAATTCACCACTAATGGAAGACAACACCTTGTCTCTCAGAATCAAATCAGCCAACCCCTCAAAAGTGTTTTCAATCTTGGACAAATCAACCCATCTAGAAAAGTAAAGCTTAATAGATGAGATAAATTCAGTAAAATCTTTTGCTGAATCTGGTAAGAATGATTTAAACCTCAACCTGTAACTATTCTCATAGCGTGAAATATCGTCGATATTTGAGTTAAATTTTGGCACATTGAGCTTAAAAGTGGAAGCATGGTCTTTTTTTCAGCACCACCCCAATAACTAAACAATAATGCAAAAATTATATAATGAATATGTGAGCACTATATTCAACAATTATTTCACCACTTCAAAACCACCCAACTGCATGTAATAGTAGATAGTAATAAAGATGTTATACGAGGAACAGTAAAAGAACAGAGATACAAACAAGATGACTGAATGCAGTGACAAGAGCTAAATGAAGATAATGAAAATAGTCAGCCAAGGCAGACATGTATGAATACTAGAACAAATGAACAAAATGTAGCTCTATCACACATATGACAAGACAAGCACAAGTTTACAACATATATGACATCTAATAAATAAAGGGTAGCAAGGTAAGATGAACAAATAGCACAAACAATAATGTAGCAAACTGAATAAAAATTTACAATCAACTTAACCACAAAAACAAACTTGCCAATTAACAAAACTTATACAACTAGCAAACAATGGCAATGATAATCTCAACAGCAGCAGATAACTCACAGCTTTGTAATGCCGGCCCCGCTATTTGAGACAATCACCAACCAAACCCTACAGAACGCTTATGAATTTCTCTCGACCATACATAATGAGGTATTGAGAAAAAAATTCACAAGTCCCTCCAACCTCTCACTACTACAGAAACATAAATGCACAAAAATACATCGAAAAAAAGAACTCTGGCAAACAGGATCATCAGCATCTCACGCTGCATGTAACCTTAAATGAACTTATCTGTTTGGCCAGTAAAACAAATCTTCCTGGTTTCAACGCCTCCTTCTCCAAGCAACGATGACAACTTTCAGTGCAGACCAGGTTAGGTCTAGAATTCATAAACAGCTCACTCGAACCGGACTTCGCTTTGGTCCGTCGTATTCTTGAAAATAGGCCATCCTCGGGCATCAAACTTGAAATAGAAACTCGTAATTTCGAAGGAAAGTCTTTTCCTGTCAATAACTTCAGCTTTGAAGTACACACTTGAACATATTACATCAAATAATGTCCATTCAACCCCACACAGGTCAGCAGACGTCAGGTACCGCCATCTTGGAAATTTCAGATATTTGCATACAAATGAAATCCAACGACTTGACACAGTCAGCATATACTTCAGGATCTCTGGCTTGAGGCTCCCATTATTTTATACTCAGATCCTTTGGCCTTGGCCCCCATTTTCCGGCTGTTGCAGGTCCTTTTATAATAATAATTGTAGTTGGAGCACACGACGTGTGACTCTAGCCAAGCACACCCAGGTTAAGTCTAGCAGACCACACAAACAGTGAACCAACTCCAGATCTTCATATCATCACCAAGGCAGCATGGACGAACTTCAGTAGTACTTTATTGGACACAACGTAGCTCCATAGATATATTCTTGATATGTATAATATATTAAGGCGTCAACTAGACAGTCCTTCAGTCTGCAACTGGAACAATGTCGAGGACATTTTCATTCATTTTAATATAGTTCAAACACTCACGTTCTGCAGATAAAGCATAATTCCTTTTACAAAACAACTGGCATCATCGCACGGAGGTGTATGGATGATCCAGGGATGGAATACATAGGAATATGACCATGAAATATTATAATACTCAGGAGCCTAGAACACATGCGTCCGCCCGCCTTGAAAAACACACAGCCAATCTTTACCCAGAAAGATCTCTCACTTCTGCAAACAGCAACCGTAGACTTTTGCAACTCGGCCCAAAAGGCAATGACGTACTTCCTGTAACCCAGGATACCGGTCATCAACAAATATGGTAAATAGTCGAGCCGTATTTGATATCGACAGATATGTTATAAATTTTACTCATAACAATGTGTGTGTGTGTGTGTGTGCGTGCGTGCGTGCGTGCGTGCGTGGGTGGGTGGGTGTGTGTGTGTGTGTGTGTGTGTGTGTGTGTGTGTGTGTGTGTGCGTGTGTGTGTGTGCAAGAACTAATGGAATAACAAGATCATCCACATCTATTTAATATAATAAACAATGGTACGCAGTATGAGGCAAAGATTCCACCATGGGAAGTAAACATGCCAGAAACCTACTCCCGCTTAATAAAGGCCATAAGCCAATCTAAAGACACAATCTCAACAAAGAGTCAAGCCTTACAGTACATACATGATAACTTAACTATATACACAAATAGGTCAAACGTTGATAATGGACAACTAGGAACAGGAATAGTAATGCCAAAACGGACAATTTACAACAAAATGTCACAGGTAATACGCCCATCTATACAGCAGAATTAGTGGCAATCTTAATAGCTTTAAAAATAGTTACAGAAAACCCCACCAAATAATGTTACAAGCCTCACAGACACTGTTAGATCAATACTAGCAATGAGAAGCAGAAATGAATGCAGCAGGCTCGATATTGTAGAGAAAATACTGCAGGTAAATACATTTTTTACTAACCCCAGGATGCAGTGTCACACTACACTGTGGATACCAGTGCATGTTGGTATAGCAAGAAATGAACTTTCTGACAGGGAAGTCAAACGAGGAAAGACTAGCTGTACTAAAATTGAAGGGGTATCTAGGGATATTTGAATTTGAGCTTAAGTGCACAAGCAATAAAGAAAGAATTATTAAATGCATGGAACCAAAGCAAGAAAGGAAGACACGCATATAAAGTCCTGCACACTCTTCTCCCCCCTCCCCCCTCCCCCTCCCCCCTTACCCCCCAAAAAAGCCAATTACAAGATGAACTAAATATACCAATTAATAAAATAGTGCTAAGGCTCAAGCTTGGAACTGGATATTTCATACTAGAGGAACCCATGTGTTTAGAGTGTCAAGAACCAATACAATTAGACACTTTCTGCAGGACTGCAAGAAATAGGAACAGCACAAGCAAATTATAGAGAAATAATGTTACTATTAGTGCCAGGAAAAGTATTAAACAGAATCATCCTTGAGAGATTAAAAGGGTCCATAGACAAGCAACTGAGAGATGAACAAGCAGGTTTTCGATAAAACAGATCCTGTACAGACCAGATAGCCACATTGAGAATAATAGTTGAACAAAGTATGGAATGGAATTCACCGCTTTACATCGGATTCGTGGACTATGAAAAGGCATTTGACAGTGTAGATAGAGAATCACTTTGGAAACTGATGAGGCATTATGGAGTTCCCATGAAGATCATTAACTTAATAAGGAAGACCTATGAAGATATGACATGCAGAGTTCTTCATGAAGGACAACCTACATAACCGTTTAGGATAAGAACGGGAGTGAGACAGGGATGCCTCTTGTCGCCATTTCTTTTCTTACTAGCAATAGATTGCGTTATGAAAACATCGACATCGCACAACAGAAATGGAATCCAATGGAATCTGACTAAACAGCTTGATGATCTGGATTTTGCAGATGACTTGGCTCTTCTGTCCCATAACCATAATCAGATGCAAGAGAAAATGAAAATTTTCGATGAGAGGTCATAACAAGTGGGCCTGAAAATACACAGGGAAAAGACAAAGATTATGAGAATAAATGCAAGAAATGATAACAAAGCATGGAAAGAACTTGAGCGGATGGCACGGGACAGGAAGACTTGACTTCTCAGCCTCTCCCCTGTGGCTCAAGCAGCTGGTGCATGCACAGCGGCCACCCCACCCCGGCACACCTTGACTGGCGGAATAAACCAGGTGAGGGTAGCCGAGGGGCATTAAAACCCTCGGTGAAAAACAGGGCTTGTCTACCTAGCATGTGAAGACTGGATTTGGCGGACTATGCGGACGAAGCCATCAGCTGGCTCAACGGATATGAAGGCAACTACCAGCAGCGCGGAGTGGAACGCAAAGAGCACGGCGAGACACTTAGAACGCCCTGGTCATCCACTGCATCCTGTGTTGTCTCCAGTCGTCTCGATAATATCTTGCCACTGGACCAGATAATTCAGGACGAGAGAGTGAGGATGACGATTAGCGCAACTCTTCCTCACTTAAATCCAATTACAGCGCAAGTCACAGCTTCAGACAGAAACATACAGACACTACACTTAAAGACCTGTGGCGATGGGGGAGTGGCGAACCAGAAAGTGTGGATACACTCAAGCTGCAGCCACAATCCTGCACACAGGCGGCTCAGGCCATAGGGTCGTTTCTCGCTGGAACTTTGAAGCAGCGGCAAGATCCGGCAGCCCCCTGAGCGACTGAGCAGCCCTCTTTAGGATCACTCTGCTCACCTCCATGGCATGAGGAAGGGGCTAGAAAAGGTGCCCTGAACATAGCCTGCTTCAACCTACTCTGACCAGCTTGACGCGGCTGGAGGGTATCCCAATCATGCGTTCGAACAAAAAATAAGAAAAAAATGAAGGTGCTTACCTTCGGCACGTGGAACGTGCGAACACTACTCGACAATACCCTGGCCGACAGACCTGAAAGACGGACTGCACTTGTGGCCAAAGAACTGGCGCGCTATAATGTCGATATAGCAGCCCTAAGTGAGACACGACTACCAGAAGAAGGTCAGATTACTGAAATTGGAGGTGGCTACACATTTTATTGGAGTGGCCGGGACAGCAAGGAACGGCGTGAGGCTGGCGTTGGATTCGCCATTAAATCTCATATCGTACGTAAACTTGTCAAATCTCCTAAGGGCATTAATGATCGCCTAATGACCCTTCATGTCCCACTAGGAAGCAACAGAAGTGCCACACTGATCAGTGCATATGCCCCAACAATGACAAACCCAGAGGAAACAAAAGAAAAATTTTATGACGAACTTAACTCTATTATCTCATCAGTTCCTAAATCTGAGAAACTTATTATTCTCGGCGACTTTAATGCCAGAGTAGGCACTGACCACAACACCTGGGAAGGAATACTTGGAAAACATGGCATAGGCAAATGTAATAGTAATGGGCTCCTATTACTCAGCCTGTGTGCCACACATGATTTGTCCATCACGAACACCATGTTTCGCCTACCCACTCGAAATAAAACAACATGGATGCACCCCCGCTCCAAACAGTGGCATCTCATTGATTATGTCATCACGAGAAGGAGCGACAGACGTGATGTGAGAGTGACCAAGGCCATGTGTGGTGCCGAATGCTGGACTGACCACAGGCTGATTGTATCAAAACTCAACCTTAACATACAGCCCAAGCGAAGACACCAGAGTCAGAAACCCATGAAGAGGCTCAACGTCACAAAACTTAAAAGCGAAGCAACCGCAGAGAGCTTCTCAAGGGACTTGGACAGCCGTCTGAGGGACGTTGAGCTCGGTCAAACCACTATAGAGGAAAAATGGGCCACTCTAAAGAACACTGTGTACTCTGTAGCCTCTGAGAGCTTGGGATATACAACACGCAAGAACCCTGACTGGTTTGATGAGAATGATGTAAATATTAAAACACTGCTGGCTGAAAAATATCGCTTGCACAGAGACTATCAAAGCAACCCTTCCTCAACATCCAAAAAGGCAGCCTTTACCAACATACGCAGAGTTGTCCAGAATAAGCTCAGGAAGATGCATGATGCATGGCTCAGCAATAAAGCAGACGAGATACAGAGATATGCAGACAGAAATGACTCAAAGCGCTTTTATGATGCCCTGAAAGCAATTTATGGCCCTCAATCGAATCAATCATCACCGGTCCTAAATGCTGATGGCATGGCATTGCTCACTGATAAAACGCAGATTTTGGAACGCTGGGCACAACACTTCAATGCCATCTTAAATTATCCATCAACCGTGAACGACCAGGCCATTGCAAGCATACCGCAAGTTACAGTCAATGATAGACTTGACCTTCCACCCAGCTTGGAAGAGGTCAAGAAAGCAACCAGTCTACTGTCCAGCGGCAAAGCCCCTGGATCAGATGCTATTCCTGCTGAGATTTATAAAGCTGGAGGCAGCATGCTGCTGCAGAGATTAACAGACCTCTTCCACTCAGTCTGGGATGAAGAACAGATACCACAGGAATTGAAAGATGCCACCATTGTTCACATATACAAGCGAAAGGGAAATCATCAATCATGTGATAACCATAGGGGAATCTCCCTATTATCTATTGCGGGCAAAATCCTGGCTCGAGTCCTGCTCAATCGCTTGACTGTTCATCTCGAATCGCAGGACTTACTTCCAGAGAGTCAGTGTGGTTTCCGAGCAGGCCGCGGGACCGTCGATATGATATTTGCCGCTCGCCAACTTCAGGAGAAATGCCAGGAACAGTACAGTGACCTATACACAACATTTATTGACTTGACCAAGGCCTTTGACACTGTCAATAGGGATGGACTATGGAAAATTATGGCGAAATTCGGCTGTCCCGATAAGTTCATCTCAATTGTCCGCCAGTTTCATGAAGGTATGATGGCTCGCGTATTGAATGATGGAGAACCTTCTGAACCCTTTCCGGTCACAAACGGTGTCAAACAGGGATGTGTGCTCGCTCCGACACTATTCAGTATGATATTTGCTGCCATGCTGTCTAACGTTACGCATGGCAGTAGTGACGGCGTACACATCAGATACAGGACAGATGGGAAGCTGTTTAATTTGAGACGATTACAGTCCTTTACAAAGGTGAATGAAACAATGATCTCTGACCTTGTCTTTGCGGACGACTGTGCCCTCAACACCTGCACAGAACTAGACATGCAGAACAATATGAGGAGGCTTTCTGTAGCGTGTGATGACTTTGGTCTTACCATCAATACGAAGAAATCTGAAGTAATGTTGCAACCTGCTCCTGGGAAACCTTACTGTGAACCAAATATCACAGTAAAGAACCAACGTCTCCAAGTGGTGGACAGCTTCACTTATCTAGGCAGTACCCTTACCAAAGATGCGAATATCGACGCCGAGGTCAACAACAGAATTGCAAAGGCAAGTGCAGCTTTTGGAAGACTAAGAGTAAATGTCTGGGATCGACAAGGAATTAGTGCCGCCACCAAGATAAAAGTATATCATGCAATAGTGCTCACTACCCTCCTGTATGCCTGTGAAACATGGACAGTGTATAGCAGACACGCCAAGAAGCTTAATCATTTCCACATGAGCTGTCTTCGCAGGATACTCAGGATCAAGTGGCATGATAGAGTATCTAATTCTGAGGTCCTCAACAGAGCACATATCTCAAGCATCTACACATTGCTGCAGAGGGCCCAAACTAGATGGGCCGGACATGTTGTTCGCATGCCCGAAAAACGCCTCCCAAAGCAGTTGATGTACAGCGAACTCTCTATGGGTAAGCGAACAGTAGGGGGACAAAAGAAACGCTTCAAAGACACACTGAAAGCATCGTTGAGCAGCTTCAAAATTGATGTCTCCTCCTGGGAGACTATCGCACATGATCGCTCTGCCTGGCGGACAAACATTACTCAAGGCGCTCGCATTGCAGAACAGAATTTAGCTGATAAGGCAGAAGGCAAGCGTGCTGCAAGAAAAGTCAGAATGCGCAGCAACACTACTATCGACTCTAACCATGTGTGCCCCGTATGTGGCATGGCCTGTAGGGCCAAAATAGGACTAATTAGCCACATGAGATCACGGCACACAATTGAGGGAAATAATACATTGCAGTACATACAGCATACACAATCACGAAAAATATCAATCTGAATAAAAAGCGCCCTGACCTATCCAATAACTCCATGTACAGTGCAGACCACTCACGGGGAACTCGCTTAAGCCGATTTTCGGTTAAGTCGAAGCAATTTTGCAGGTTCCGGCCAGTCTTCTTTGACTTAAAAAAAAAATCCGGTTAAGTCGACCTCTGATAACTCGAATTTTCGGATAAGTCGAGGTAATTGTTTAGTCCCAACTCAAATTAAGACATGCTTAAGCAGAAGTTTTGCCTTCGCGCCTGTTCTGAAGATCATGTTACAGTTATACGTATCCGTGGCAGCGTGTAGTCTTTTTAAATATGTGCTGCGAATAGACGATTCATAAATGATAATCGGGCTGCAAACTTCAGCTCTAAAGTCTACGAAAGGTTGTGAATGGTAATAGAGCGCCCGACTCAACGATGAAAGAAGGCCAAGAACGACTCGAAATAAGCCGCTCTTATCAAAGGGACATCGACAGACCTTGTATTCTGGCCAAATAACTCCTAATAGCGACCTACTTGTACTACGTTCGTTTTGACCCTTGCTATTAATGTTAATGTATTAAACGCGTGGAGAGTATACAAAGTACCAAGCTGTCACATAACGCCTGGACGTGCTCATTTTTGTGATTTCTCACACCTTCAGCCCTACGACAGTATCATTTCTTCTTCTTCATTTTCTCTCCGATCGCTTTTTATTTGGCATAATTTTTGCCCTTTCATTCATTATTTTACTCTCTATGCTGAATCTAGTAGGGAGAAGTCTCTAACACTCCACTCCCCTACGGAAGTATCTGCTATGGGACTATCTTTGTCTCTTACATTTTTGCTTTACCACTCCTGGGTTCACGTTCCGCCAGGTAATTAGACCGGCCAGCCGATTATACGTTATCACATAAGCCGGCTGACCCCTTTGAACGTGACGGTCCAACATTTGACCCCAGGTGGATAGCGACCATCCCTGTGTTTGCACAAGACGGGAGTGCACGATAGACTTAAAGAAAGCCACATTGTCTGTCGGCGACCTTGTCTGGTGGACAGACGAAAACACAGGTGATAAATACGTAATTCGCTTCCGCTGGCCCCTGTCTGTATCAAGATTACAGATAACCCGTCTGGGCGGAAGGTATTATCGAGGGATGAGTCACAGATTTGTTTGTATGAAGATGCCATCGGAAGTATTACGACTTATTAGACAGAGGTCACGCGTGGAATATTAAATGTAATATTTTAAAACACGTGGGGGATATTTTGAATTAAAACACCCCAACCCAGTGCTAGAGAGATTTGATTGGTTTGATTTGAGATGCCGGAATAAACAATGAATTCCATTGGAAAATTCGGCGGAAACACAATCTGTGATTGAACTGAGAAGTGGGAAATATAATCTAGCGAACTCAGAGACACAGAACAGACAGCTTCGCAACTTCAAACGAGCAACTCCCAAAAAGCCAGAAAGAGAAGGATCGGACTTAGAATTCCATACTTATAAGTGACAGATCGAAGTATTTGGGAAACTTAAAACCTTAAAAAGTAAGCCCGCCTTTATAAATACCGAGACTGGATACTTAAGGGACCAGGACTTTAAAATAACAAGACTGGAAACCTAGGAATTGGATCACAAGTCATAGAGGAATTAAACGCAAGTTTTCCCAGGCCAAGTGATTTCGCAGAACACCCGCAGTTAGAGGAATTAACTCTAATTTCCTAGACCAAAGTGAATGAACAACTACAGCAAGTGCTGATTATTGTTTCTAGCTAGTCGTGCGGGAAACCCGACAGCAGAGGTGACCCCAGACTCCGGCTGGAGCAGTGATGAGTGATGGCTACATCATATGTGCCTCAAGGGTAGCATATCATTTTGTGAGATTTATGCAACTTGTTAATGTTAATGCAGGCACAAATCATTATTTACGCTGTCCAGACACATTTCCCAGTTAATACACAGAAGAATATTGGTGAATTTTCATCATATTCATTGAGCTACGTTATATGCTCAAGAATTTAATTCTTCTAAGAGATTAACATTGGTGGCTGGACAACGAAAGAGTGAGCCTCACAGAGTGATTCAAACAAATGTACTTAGCAGAGGTATTTGTTTCCTGTTTTGTTCAATAGTTTGTGGAACGAAGCTATAAGACCGTTCGAGGACGAAGCGGCAAGACTGACGTTTCTACGCCCTTAGTTGTGAGAGCAGGGAATCAACACTGACCACCTACATAAGACGAGTTAGGCGAAGAAGTGCCTCATCACCAGAAAAGTGACGATACAACGGCGACAGGACTCACGTAGACAAGCTAAGTGCTTATTAACAGGCAAAAGCAACGAACATTGATAACACCCTCTATTTAATCTCCATGAGGAGAAAATTTGATTCCAGTATAAAATTTCACCAAATTTCCCATATTTATTTTAACTGTTAAAGACTAATTCATTATTGAAATTATTACATGTTGTTTTAAAACTAAACAATCATAGTCGCTCCAGTTTTTTATATGTATGGAAGCAAACGTATGAGCCAGAATATCTGATATATATAGATCTATACCTAGACATATATTTACCTCTAAACAAAGCTATACCATATAAGAAGAATTCGCTGAATTAACTCAGCTGGTGTCTTGAACGGGCTAAAAACCATTGCTTAATTCCTTCTTCCTTTGAAAAAGGCGACGGACAGA
Source organism: Oreohelix idahoensis (assembly GCA_024509875.1). NCBI lineage: Eukaryota > Metazoa > Mollusca > Gastropoda > Stylommatophora > Oreohelicidae > Oreohelix > Oreohelix idahoensis. The sequence goes on along the minus strand of JAMPIV010013067.1, from coordinate 208,938 downwards.
TACTGTATTGTATGTGGAGCTGCGTGCAGTCTTAAATAAATTGTATATCGTCCATTTCGTCCAATGTGGCTCAATTAATTCAAATTTATATTGGCTTGTTGCGGTGTCTACTTGCTTACTACCCTAGAAGTGATCTTGGCCACAGAAACTATCCTGTTACTACATATTCATTGTACCAGTAACATTAACATCTAAAAAGACACGTAACAGAAGTAAAAATTAACTCATTTTTCGTTTCTCTGTGAATGTCAGTCATCATTACCCATCATCTCCCTACACAGAGGCCAGCAGCAAATGTGTACCAAGCCTTCCAGTATCTTTCCAGGTCATCTTTATCCCTTTAAGTTCATGTCTTCAGTGCCATGTGAATGTTATTTCCTTTTATAATGCGTCACCTTCTTGATTACACTGATAGTTCTGATTTAAATAAAAATAAATCTTCATGTTGCCAGCAAGATGTTATACACATTCATCATATAAAAAATTGTGTGCTATGTAATGCTGATGCTGGCAACATCTAATTTGTGTTAGGATTTATCTTCTGTGGTTACTGTTTCTAAGATTCGATGCTAAGATTTTGATGTACGCTAGCTGATGCTTCAATGGATTGGGCTGTGGATTAAAAACGTGTGCTCTGTGTTTGATTATAGGATATGTAGTTTTAAATAATTTGGTAATTGCGCCTACGGTACAAACAAAGGACATGATGCTATACTTAATGCTTTTAATTTGCTTTTGAAAAGTGGAAAAGATGCAAAAATGCAGATCAAACGATGAAACAGTTGTAAATAAAGAGTTAAAATAATGACTTTTTGCTTTCTCTCTTATTCTGACCGTAAAAGGCCCAACTCTAAGAAGCGCCTGATAAGCAGAATTTCAGATGAGCAGAAGTATTTTAGATGGTCACAGCGACTTCTACTTATCCGGACTGCGCTGTATATGCTAAATGGTTGAAAAACGACCAATCTACGAAGAAAAGTAGCTAATACATTAAAAAAAAAAAACAAATATGTTACAAACATAATCCAATAAACGAGGACAACATTCCTGTATAAGATGGTTTCTTGTATAACGATTTGACAAACATAATCGAACACACGAGGACAACATTCCTGTATAAGCGTGTTTCGTGTATTACTATCTAACAAACATAATCGAACACACGAGGACAACATTCCTGTATAAGCGTGTTTCGTGTATTACTATCTAACAAACATAATCGAACACACGAGGACAACATTCCTGTATAAGCGTGTTTCGTGTATTACTATCTAACAAACATAATCGAACACACGAGGACAACATTCCTGTATAAGCGTGTATCTATCTAACAAGACAAATTATTCCGTTCGTTCCGTCGCACACACTGAGACACCATCGTGAGGCCGACGCGTCTGGCCATTGAAATTCTGACACTGAACACCCCTATATTTTACACCGCCTGTTGCCGCTCAGTCACAGCCCGTTCACTAGTACACACAAAAAAAACTCAGCGTATTGTGGGACTTAGAAAAATTCCTGGTGTTTTCTGTACCGCAGCGTTTATTGCCATGATTTCCATTGCCCATTGCGGTTGTTCCACAGCCAGCATGATGCCTTTCAGCAGTTTCACTAAGCCTCTTCAGTGCCCTTGTTCTCGACTGTCCCCTCAGCCCCAACAGTTTCAATAGACCATACACTGATGCAGCCACAAGCCCTCTTGCGCCCACTTCAACAGCCATGACCTTTGCAGTGAACCCATCGTGTCTCAGATCCGCGGCCAGATCACTATACTTGGCCGTTTTGAATGAATGTTGCTCGTCTAATCTGGATTCAAATGGCACGGTCAGTTCAATCAGTATGACCTGGAGCGTTGCTGAAGAATGAAGCACTATATCCGGCCGTCTCCGCGATTTTCTGATACTCTCTGGATATGCCCCTCGTCCAGGTAGGTCTACCGCCATCTCCCAGTCGTTTGCACAGTCAAGAAGAGATGGTAAACTGCTACCAGGATTACTCGGTTTGGGGTGTGCTGACTTTCCTGCCCCAGAAAGTATGTATTTGCGGTGCTTGGCCTGGGTTTGCTATTCGCCTTCATCCTTGCCAGATCTATTGTCGCAGCAAGCTCATTTAGCACTTTGTTATGGCGCCAAGTGTATCGCCCTTGCCCTAATGCCACCTTACACGCTGAGAGCACGTGTTCGAGTGTCTGCCTCCCCTGGCACAGGGGGCACTGCTCATCATCCGACTTTCCCCATTTCACAAGGTTGGTGGCCGATGGCAGCAGGTCATACATTGATCTAACAACGAAGCTGAGCCTAAGAGGTGCCATATGCCATATATCATTCCATGTCAAGGACCTCTGCAGGGCTCCTTCCCATGTAGTCCATTGGCCTTGTTGGACCTGCTGCACTGCTTTTTGCAACCTCTTATCATTCTCAGCTCCTCGTATCTCCTGCACTACCATGTCTCTGCGCTCCCTGCTGGATGCCTTGGACCACCAGCGGATATCTCCATGACCAAATCCCCGTCTATTCGTTTGTGTGTATCCGATTACCTCCCTCAGTTTGAGTGACTCTTGGGCAGCATCAACAGCTTCTTCCACTCTCCACTTCCTTCCTGTTTTCAGTGTAGGCTGAATGGACTTAACCACGTCATCAGCTGACTCGCGTAGCATCATTGCAAGCCTTGCCTTTCCAACTTTGTACTCTTCAACAACTGACTTGAAAGGAAGCAGAAGTTTTGCCTTTTTGCAATACAGTGCTACATCTGACAGACCTGGTGGTACCCCTAGCCACTTTCTCATGAACTTGTTGACCTTCTGCTCTATAGCTTCCACTGTACTTGTGCTTATTTCATATATAAGCAGTGGCCACAGCAACTTCGGTATCAACATAAACTGGAGGCACCACAGTTTGAACTTTCCCAGGAGTCTGCTTTGGTCTATGATCTGTAGCCCTCTGTCTGCCATTTCTATTGTCTGTTGCACTGCCTTCGAGTCTTTTAATGAGGCATCGTACACCCTGCCAAGACTTTTAACAGGTTCCTCAATGACAGTAGGGATTCTTTGGTTGGAAACCATGAATATGTCCTCTGCTATTTTCCCTTTCCTGACTGATAGGCTTCTCGACTTCTTGGGTTTGAAGCTCATTCTGCACCAGCTGACTAGTTCATCCAGGCGTTCTAACATCCTCCGGGCCTGATGTTCATCTGATGTCAGAATTGTTGTGTCATCCATGAATGCTTTGAGCGGTGGCATGTGACACATTCCACCGAGCTTTGGACCTATAGCCATTCCTTCAGCCGCATTGAGGATTACCTGCATAGCCATCACGAATAGTATCGGAGAGATGGTACCCCCCATCGCAATTCCAACTTCAAGGCCAATCCACTTCGTTGTGTACTCTCTGGTTGAAAATCTGACAGCAAACCCTGCGAAATACAGCTTCAGCATTGCTGCAATCTCTTGTGGAACATGATACATTTCTAGGGCCTGCCACAACATCTGGTGTGGAACGGATCCATAAGCATTCGCTAGATCCAACCAGATTACATGGAGGTTTGTTCTGTCAGACTTTGCCTTTTGGATTGCTTCCCAGATCATTGTGGCATGCTCTAGACATCCTGGTGTACCTGGGATACCTCCTTTCTGAATGGTAGTGTCAATGTACCCATTTGCCAGGAGGTATGTAGTGAGTCTTTTCGCCATCACTGAGAAGAATATCTTCCCTTCCACATTGAGTAGGGAGATTGGCCTGAACTGACTGATGTCAGTGGAATTTTGCTCCTTCGGGATGTAGACTCCGTTCGCCTTTCTCCATTCCTTGCTTACAAGCTGGTTTTTCCACGCATTCTTCAGTAAACGGAGCAGTCGTTTGAGCACTTCAGGGCATCTCTTATACACCACATATGGGACACCATTAGGACCTGGAGCTGACTTGCACCGAGCTTTCTGGACAATGCTTTCTACCTCTTGCACCGTTGGGGGCTTGGTGTTAAATTCAGCTCCTGGCTTACTCGGCCATTTAAGGCCTGCCATGCTGCTGAGCGGCTCATCTCTGCGACCATCTGAATATGTCATTCTAAGGTGTTCTTCCAGGTCTTCTTTCTTGATGTTTAGCGTACCCGACCGTGGCTGCTCAAACAGTTCTTTGGCAAACTTGAAGGGCTCCCTGAAGAATCTTTCCCTATCCCTTCGAGTCTTCCTTCTCTTCCTGCACAACCTTTCTGCTCTACAAAGGGCATTATGTTGGCCTTTCAGGTGCTCCCAAACCTGTCGTAACCCTTCCTTCTCTGTGGCAACTGCGTTCTTGAAAAGTTTTCGGGCATGCTTCTTCTGTTTCCTGATTTCTTCTATTTTAATTTGTCTTCTACTTTTTCGTGGTGGGTTACTTTCCCTTGCCTCCCTCACTCCGAACACTTTGCGACAGTGCAGATATATTATGTCGCCGAAGATTTCCAGCTTCTTCTCCAAAGTTATCTGCTTCAGGTTGTTATCCAACTCTTTTGCCAAGGCTTCGTCCAGCTGTTCCCAAAGCCCTTTTGCACTGGCAGGTGGAAACTTGATTGCATCTCTCTTCCCGTCCAAGAAGTGTGTGAGATCATCATCAGGCAGATCAACTTGAATGTACTCAGCACTGTGGATTGACTCCTGGCTGCGTTCTTCTAACGTCTTATCCGTCGAGACAGAGCGCTGTTGATCTCCCCCAGATGACCCCCCACACCCCTTTTTCGTTCGGTGGATTTTCATTCCTCTCTGAGTAGAGAATTCCCTACCACAGGCACATGGAAATTCCAGCCGTTGTTCAGAGCTCGAAGTCCGTGTAACGGGTCTGGTCGATTCCAATGAGGCGCCTGTGGATTCATCATTCTCCCCCCCTTTCGGTGAATCCTGGGGGCATCTATCTTTTTTGTGTCCTATAGCAATTGAATACAGCTTACGGGGTGCTAACCCGGTCAGCCGGTTTCTAGTCTTTCCCAGTGTCATCTGTCTTTCCAGAAGTCAATCGGTCTTTTCCCGATCGTCACTGGTTTGACCATGTAACTATGATAGGAAACTCTTTACAGAGCGATACAACAGGAAGCAATCTGATCATCAGAAGAAGTCCCCCCGTCCGACGAGTGTTTCGGCCCATATACTCCTTTACACTCTAAGGGGGGCGGGCCCACTTGGGTCATGACTCCCAAGCGTCTCAGCCTCCTGTTGTCTTGTATCGAAAATGAACCCATTTCCCTTATGGTAGCAACTTTAATCCACAACTCCGCCAGTCGTGGAGGCAATTGTGAAAGTAACAAAACAAAGACAAATTATTCCGTTCGTTCCGTCGCACACACACTGAGACACCATCGTGAGGCCGACGCGTCTGGCCACTGAAATTCTGACACTGAACACCCCTATAATATACACCGCCTGTTGCCGCTCAGTCACAGCCCGTTCACTAGTACACCAAAAAACTCAGCGTATTGTGGACTTAGAAAAATTCCTGGTGTTTTCTGTACCGCAGCGTTTATTGCCATGATTTCCATTGCCCATTGCGGTTGTTCCACAGCCAGCATGATGCCTTTTCAGCAGTTTCACTAAGCCTCTTCAGTGCCCTTGTTCTCGACTGTCCCCTCAGCCCCAACAGTTTCAATAGATCATACACTGATGCAGCCACAAGCCCTCTTGCGCCCACTTCAACAGCCATGACCTTTGCAGTGAACCCATCGTGTCTCAGATCCGCGGCCAGATCACTATACTTGGCCGCTTTGAATGAATGTTGCTCGTCTAATCTGGATTCAAATGGCACGGTCAGTTCAATCAGTATGACCTGGAGCGTTGCTGAAGAATGAAGCACTATATCCGGCCGTCTCCGCGATTTTCTGATACTCTCTGGATATGCCCCTCGTCCAGGTAGGTCTCTACCGCCATCTCCCAGTCGTTTGCACAGTCAAGAAGAGATGGTAAACTGCTACCAGGATTACTCGGTTTGGGGTGTGCTGACTTTCCTGCCCTCAGAAAATATGTATTTTGCGGTGCTTGGCCTGGGTTTGCTATTCGCCTTCATCCTTGCCAGATCTATTGTCGCAGCAAGCTCATTTAGCACTTTGTTATGGCGCCAAGTGTATCGCCCTTGCCCTAATGCCACCTTACACGCTGAGAGCACGTGTTCGAGTGTCTGCCTCCCCTGGCACAGGGGGCACTGCTCATCATCCGACTTTCCCCATTTCACAAGGTTGGTGGCCGATGGCAGCAGGTCATACATTGATCTAACAACGAAGCTGAGCCTAAGAGGTGCCATATGCCATATATCATTCCATGTCAAGGACCTCTGCAGGGCTCCTTCCCATGTAGTCCATTGGCCTTGTTGGACCTGCTGCACTGCTTTTTGCAACCTCTTATCATTCTCAGCTCCTCGTATCTCCTGAACTACCATGTCTCTGCGCTCCCTGCTTGATGCCTTGGACCACCAGCGGATATCTCCATGACCAAATCCCCGTCTATTCGTTTGTGTGTATCCGATTACCTCCCTCAGTTTGAGTGACTCTTGGGCAGCATCAACAGCTTCTTCCACTCTCCACTTCCTTCCTGTTTTCAGTGTAGGCTGAATGGACTTAACCACGTCATCAGCTGACTCGCGTAGCATCATTGCAAGCCTTGCCTTTCCAACTTTGTACTCTTCAACAACTGACTTGAAAGGAAGCAGAAGTTTTGCCTTTTTGCAATACAGTGCTACATCTGTGGGATACCTACTTAGCTCAAATCACTTAAAAACCAAATACATTTTAAAAATGTGTAGGATGCAGAAGTGCTCAACTCAGCCAGCGATATCTCAAAACCATACAATTAAGCCTGCCTTTACATTCGAGTTGACTATTCTTATTATGTTTTGGACCAGGTCTACATCGTTTTCCTTGTAACTGTCCTTTGCAGCCGAAAAACCCTCTTGCCTTCTGTACCTTTATTTTGATATGTTTATCACTTTTATTTACTTTACCTTCGTAGGTGCCAATGTGTATGAATCACTGTCTTGTTCTATAACCTGGTCGTCATCTGCGCATTTCTTAAAATGCTGTTTGTCTTTTCTCTGCGATTTTTCAGACCTATTTATTGTGACCCCCTCATCCAGTATCCACATTTTATCCTGAATCTCGTTATGGAGAATACCTTTGTCGTATTTTTTGAATGCTCAAAGAAAAAAAAAATGGCCACTGTAGAAATCGAAAGAGATAGTTTAGAGAAAAAAAAAACTGATAACCGCAGGTAAATTCTACTTAAAAAGAAAAGGGGGAAGGTAAAAAAAAAAAATACTTCGATATTCTGGGTGTGTTGCAAGGGAAGAAAATGAAAACAAATTACATTCCAGACATCAAAGATATACTAGTCACAAAAAGTAGGGGATATTTTAAGATGGTATGTATTATTTTACAAAAGAGTGGATTTCGTATTTTAATGGATGTTTGGACATATCGAGCACGCTCTTCTCCACTCTCACGTGCAATATCATGTTGACCTGGTGACTCGTGATGAGTAAGCCAATCCCAAGAACAGAGGTGGGGGCCCATCCGTAAAGTTCACACATTATTCTTTTTCACAAAAATGCGTGTATCTCGGGTTTGATGAACACTACTCACCATGGACAGGTATAAAAAGACTCTGCAACAGATAACATTTCATTTCTTCGTCATGGAACATTTGACAGAACAGCAGAGATGGATACGCATAGGCATGTTGCAAACCAGAAGTCGGCAAAGTGGATGTTGCTCGGAACCTCAATGTTTCACAGTCAGTTGTCAGCAGACTGTGGAACAGGTATCAAAATTTCCGCACAGTGGCTGATCTGCCTCGGACTGGCCGCCCAAGAGTCACTACACGCCGCCAAGATCAACTTCTTGTTACTCAGGCCCTCAGAACTCGAACTCTAAATGCTACTCAACTTCAGCAACACCTTCAACAGACCACTGGGATCCGGGTCTCAACTCAGAAAGTACGAAACCGTTTGCACCAAGTGCAAGTGGCCTCACGCAGACCGTTTGTAGCTTTGCCCATGTCACCACAACACAGGTGAGCAAGAATGGATTGGTGCCAACGTCATCATCGGTGGACCAATCAACAGTGGGCATCAGTGATGTTTTCTGATGAGTCCTGTTTCGTTTTGGGTTTTCATGATCGTCGAATACGTGTCTGGCGACGGCGAGGTGAACGGTACCAGCCTCCTGCAACTGTTGCACACAACCGTTATGGAGGTGGCAGTGTAATGGTGTGGGCAGGCATCTGTATGAATGACAGGACCGACCTTCACATACGCCAGGTCAATATCACAGGGCTCTACTACCGTGACAACATCATTGAGCCTATCTTTGTGCCATTTGCTCAATGGCACGGACCAGATTTCATCTTCCAGGATGACAATGCACGTCCTCACCGTGCTCGCGTCGTCCAAGATCACCTTCAGATGCAGCATATCCTAACGTTACCATGGCCGCCGATGTCCCCCGACCTGTCTCCTATTGAGCATTTGTGGGACCTCCTGAATAGACGCGTCCAACAACGTCCAGCCGCTCCACAGACTCTTCAGCAGTTAGCCCAGGCCTTTCAGCAGGAGTGGCAGAGAATTCCTCAAGACAACATCAGAAGGCTTATTTGCAGTATGAGACGTCGTTGCAATGCATGTTTAGCGGCAAACGGGGGCCCTACACGTTTTTAGAAATATTGGAATAATTTTGTGAAAATGAAGTACCTACCCCGCCTTAGTTGCCAGTGCGACTAAAATCATGCGAGTAAAGCCATACCACTTCTTATACCACAAATGTCTTGTATGATGCTCAAGTTTACTTGTACGAAGGAATAAATGAACTAATTTGAAATGTATTGTCTTTGGATAACTTTTAAATTCAATATCCCCTACTTTTTGTGACAGGTATAGTTTGAAATGTGGAAACATCAGCGTCAGCACGGCATTCGACAATGATGATGATTTATCTGTATTTCTGTTTTCATCTGTTGTCTCTGTTTAATGACTTAATGGCTACGGCACATAAAAGAAAGCACATTCTAGCAGAATGGATGGTTGAACCATTGTTTTGTTGCTCTCTTCCTCTTGAAGATCATTTTCATTTCTGATTAGAATGTGAAATTACTAAGATTACAGCCTAGCAGTGCGTTTGAGAAGTCACAGGGGGTTTAATAAGGTATAACATGCACAATAGGTCACTATGAGCTACCTAGCGATCCTTGAAATATGAAATTGCATTTCTTATTCAGGTTTAAAAGTGCCATCCAAAATATTGCCAGAACAGACGTCGGTAGTTAGTGTTAAGTGTTAGGTACACCAGGAAATTGCAGGAACATCCTAGAGACGCAAATATGGAGGCCATCGCCCACAAAATAGTATTTAAATTTTTCTGATTTCCTGAGTTCATGCCTGGCACTGAGTGGTACACCGTCGCAGTTATTAACTGAGGTACGCGACATACTGTTAATATAATGGCTAGGAACATGACGACTTTCAGAAGTCTTCTCTCACGATTTGATAATGTTAGTGACGATTTCGCAGGCAGTGACTGAGGGCTCCCGTTAGAGTTTAAGGCAGAGGATTTGTGTCGAACTCTCGATGTGGCTTCTAGTGAATATCCCATCCACACCGCACTGATCGTGACTACAGATTGACATACTAACGACAGGAACACACCGACTGTAAGGTCAAATATCTTTTCAAAGTTAGCGGTTTCTTGATTGAATGTAACCGTGAAAACACGGATTGAAATATGGGTACAGTTTCTATTGGTAGATGGCAGCGCAGTGTCAGTCCACCATATTTTGTGTAAAACATAGATAGGCAAAGTGGGGGCAATATGTACAAGATAGATAATTAATATGATGGTTACACAGCGAGTTCTTGTAAAGATCTGCTTGACTTTAAATGGGAAAACCACACACAAACATCTTTCTATTGATATCACGGCGGTGATCCAACATGAAATTAGGTAGGTGGCGGTAATTGCCCATCCGAAAACAAAATAACCAATAGACCAAAAGTCAACAGGACTGGTTGGCAGCACGAGATTTATTATGTAACAGATACAACTGGCGAGTTGTGTACCAGTTACAAAAAAGTCAGTAAAGGAGAGAGCAAAAAGTCCGACACTCATGCTGTCTTTGAGACCAAGCTTTGAGAAGATGATCATGTTCAGGAAGTTTGTGACAACACCAACAACTGAAATGATGGTACGGACGGTTATGTTTAGAGTGATATGAATGTATACCATGTCATCATCTCCGAGAATTTCAGAGTTTTTCATTCGTTCATTGTTGATAACGTCTTCTTGCTTGTGTTCTTGATTACAGCCTTCCATTACAGAAATATTGCCACGATTAAACTGTAGTTGCCTCGTGGATGAGGACGTGTTAAGGGAAACTGTCTCGGCAACTCTGTTTATTGCTTCTCTCAACTACTGACTCCACGCACTGCTCATTCGGTGCGCTTATCGTTAAATAGACATCAGTGGTATTACTTACTTAGTAGCAACTTGTGATTATAATTAATGCATTTTTTTGGGGTCAACTTTATTGATTCAGTAATCTGGTTGGATTGAAAGTTGTTGATCACATAAATTAGTTAAGGTCGGCGCGGTTGTCTCACTCGATAATATTGAAAAATTGGTCGGCAGATCTTTCTTTTTTTAAAGTAATAGCATAGATCAAACGACATTGTTTTGTATATAATTTCTACTGGCGTCCATTAAAGTATAAAATATATTTCACATTGATCTATGATCTATGCTGCCTTGTGATGTGTGTTAACATGAAATCAGCCCAAATTAGCTGCTCTGTCAAGTATATTCAGTTACTTTCTCTAATTAAAGGTTGTAGTCACTATTGATACTTTTCTTTTATGACTAGCAAGCAGGTTGAATCCGCTGTTTCACAGTTTATAATTATTTATAGATTATTAGTTTAGCTAGGACTTTATTCCTGTCTTTAATCATCGTAAGATATAATTTTCACCGTAGGCAAGGTGTGTGACCTCCGATAGCGTCAGCCCTCACGACTTTCTTTTAATTAAAGTCTAGCAGTTTTATTTCCTCGCACGCCGTTGTCATTAAGTCAAACCTCTTGTTTAAGGCTCGCCGTGATGGTTCCTCTTTTGTCGTCGTTCCTTGACATACAACCATATCGATTTCTCGCACATAGTTGGCTGTCTGTTGCAGACTTCTCTTATCATTGTTCAGTTTATCTCTCGAGGGTGTGGTGAACACCATACTTCCCTGCTTCTCATCATCGTATAGTTTATCACTCAACGATTTATAACACGTAAGGTAGGGCTGTGGTTTTTCTGTTGTCTAGTGTTCTACTTCTTTATTTCCTACGAGTGCCTGATAACATACCTTTATGTTTGTCTCATATTATATCACTCAACGAGCTTGGTGACGACGGCCGTACTTCTTTGCTTCTCTCATGGAGCCGACAGTCTTAGATGGCTGTCGTACTATCTTCTTATTTTCCCCACACGGGCAAACATTTGTCTGTCCGATTTTAAGTGGTAATTAGTAGTATCAAATCAAGTCCGGTGTCCTGTTTCAAGGCTATGGCGATCACAACCCACAGATACCGATTTGTTTATGTTCTCCATCAGTTATGTTATTGATCTCTCCTCATGCCTTTGTACTAGCTATTCGTGATCAGTATGCATTTGTTATATCCCACTCTGGGTGTTCTCTATTTGTGTCATTTCTTTTCGAAGTTATTTTGCATTATTGCTGTTGTCATTTATATTGCCCTATCCTTATTTTTAATTTATTATGCATCTACCTTTTTTGGCAAGTCTACTTGCCTTCTCATTTCCATATATTTTTCTCAGTTCAGGAATCCATTGTACTTTCACTCTGTTACATTTATAGCGGGTTTCCAATAGTGCTTAACATGAGGTTGTTTTTATGGTTTCGTATGCGGTTATGAGTGATAGGGAGTTTGTGAGAAACACTTCTCTGGCTTTACCATTATCTCTGTTGCTATAATGATTGTTGCAGCTGTTTTTATGGGTCCTGCCTAAGTGTTGAAGTTGTTTGAATTTTATTGCAGTGGCCGCCGAGGTACACATTTAGATTCATTCTTTATTTTTGTGTATGCCTCCCACTCCATATAATTATTTATTTGATTCCACTTTTTTTGCTCACGTGTTGTTGAAGCTAAATGCGTCCTTTATGCGTCTGTTTGATAGTCTTCTTTCATAACTTGTGGTATATTGTCAGTCATGTCTTGGAATTGTGTTCTCCTCCACGATAGGAATGTCCTATTTATCGTTTTTTGGCCTTGCCTTTTGTCTATGCAAGATAATGGTATAATGCAGGGCAGTTATGTTGCTTTTTATTTACTGGACACAGTATTAAGGTCCTTGTCTTGTTGGATTGGCCTATACTGCAGGATAGAGAAACAACAGAAGTGATTGCGTCATTAATAGGCTGAACTGCCCATGGTGGACTTCCGGTGTCGTGTATTGTGGTTCGCACTGATGACCTGCCATTGAAACATCATTTTTTGATGATGCGTAGATGGCAGGGAGGATAGTGTGATTCACTTGCATGGCTAGGCGGGGTTGTCGCACGGAAGGTCCAGTGTTCAAATCCTGGGTAAGCCACTCATGTCTGTTGTTTTTCTGTTGTCTGGTGTTCTACTTCTTTATTTCCTGCGAGTGCCTGATAACATACCTTTATATTTGTTTCATATTAATTTATTTTTTTATTCTTCCCCGGCCGTATTTTCTGTCATGATGATGTGAGCAGATAAGTGTACTTTATGATGATGTGAGCTGATAAGTGTACTTTATGATGACATGAGCAGATAGTTGTACTTTATGATGATGTGAGCTGATAAGTGTACTTTATGATGACATGAGCAGATAGTTGTACTTTATGATGATGTGAGCAGATAAGTGTACTTTATGATGATGTAAGCAGATAAGTGTACTTTATGATGATGTGAGCTGATTAGTGTACTTTATGATGATGTGAGCAGATAAGTGTACTTTATGATGATGTGAGCTGATAAGTGTACTTTATGATGATGTAAGCAGATAAGTGTACTTTATGATGATGTAAGCAGATAAGTGTACTTTATGATGATGTGAGCTGATCAGTGTACTTTACAATGATATAAGCAGATTAGTGTACGTTATGATGATGTGAGCAGATAAGTGTACATTATGATGATGTGAGCTGATCAGTGTACATTACGATGATATAAGCAGATAAGTGTACTTTCTGATGATATAAGCAGATAAATGTACGTTATGATGATGTGAGCAGATAAGTGTACGTTATGATGATGTGAGCTGATCAGTGTACTTTACGACAATATAAGCAGATAAGTGTACTTTATTATGATTTGAGCTGATAAGTGTACTTTATTATGATGTAAGCTGATAAGTGTACTTTATGATGATGTGAGCTGATAAGTATACTTTATGATGATGTGAGCGAGAACAAAATCAGAAGTAAAGTCAGTCTTGCTGTACAGCTCAGAGACATGGCATGTCTCAAAGAGTATCACCTCCAAACTACAGATATTTGTAAATAGATTTCTCCAACGGATCCTCCGTATAAGATGGCCAGATGTAATAACAAATGTAGAGCTAAGGAAAAGATGCGGGCAACAGCCAATACAAATAGAAATTAAGGTAAGATGGTTAGGATGGATAGAACATACACTCAGAGAAGAACAATCAAGCATAGCCAGAGGGGATCTTGACTGGAACCCACAAGGGAAAAGAAGAGTGGGGAGGCAAAAGAGAACTTGGAGATGAACAGTAGAAGAGGCGGCTAAGGAAATTGGAATGACTTGAGCACAGCTGAAAAAGACAGCCCAGAATAGAAATCGATGGAGAGCAACTGTTTCAGCCCTATGTTCCACGGGGAATGGAAAAGAATGATGATGATGTGAGCAGATAAGTGTACTTTATGATGATATGAGCAGATAAGTGTACTTTATGATGATATGAGCAGATTGTTAAGGAATAAAGTTAATATGCCATGGTTTATTGCCACACACAGGCATATAGCCATTGTTATTTGAAGAAATATGTCTATTTGTGGTAACTCATGTTTTTGCACGATTTTTAACTTGTATTGAACGCTGCATATTTAATACATCACCGGTTGTCAATGACGTAACGCGTTTGTGCTAATTTATTCAAACGGCTAATATTCTGGGCCTTTCGTATACTTCATTCGTCCAAGCAAGATGTATTTTTTGAGCTCCCGAAATTGTAGAGGAATAGGGTACCTTTATGTGGCATTAATATAACTTCGAAGGCCGCCACTTGTTTTTTCAACGATCGTTAAGATGGTCCAGAATTTATGAAGAAGTTCCGCACCTTATAGAGAAGTATTTATTCAAGAAATATACATTCACGTTTTCGGTCCACATTACTTGGGTGTCGATGGTTGACACGCACCTATTAGTACAGCAGCCAGAACTGAATAGATGAGACCATATATTGATGTTATGCCAATATGAATGCTTATATACTTATGGACTGACCCTGCACTTTTGTTTGAGAAGACAGATGTTCAAGATTCTCCATTTTTTGCCATTGCTTGAATTTTTGTGAAGAACTAAATAAATATTATATGACGTTGATAATTAAAGACTTTTCTAGTGAAGGAGAATCCAAATGTTATATGTAATTAGTTATGGTGAAGAAGGTGAGTGTGGTTTGGGACAGTCACTCACAGTAGCGCACACACCAAGTCATGGAATGGTGTAACGTCTGATGATATTTTAACCATGGTTTATTACAATTATAACATCACGTAGATCTAGACGAATACAGTTACATCGAAACATGAATCTTCATAATGTAGTTAACACACCATACGGCCCTTACACATCCTGGCCTACAAAATCTCTACTCCTCACATCAGTGCACAAAGACTGCGTCTACGGCAGTTATATAATAATCATGGCCTACAAAATCTCTACTCCACATCAGTGCACAAAGACTGCATCTACGGCAGTTATATAATAATCATGGCCTACAAAATCTCTACTTCACATCAGTGCACAAAGACTGCATCTACGGCAGTTATATAATAATCATGGCCTACAAAATCTCTACTCCACATCAGTGCACAAATACTGCATCTACGGCAGATATATAATAATCAAGGCCTACAAAATCTCTATACTTCACATCAGTGCACAAAGACTGCGTCTACGGCAGTTATATAATAATCATGGCCTACAAAATCTCTATACTTCACATCAGTGCACAAATACTGCATCTACGGCAGATATATAATAATCAAGGCCTACAAAACCTCTATACTTCACATCAGTGCACAAATACTGCATCTACGGCAGATATATAATAATCAAGGCCTACAAAATCTCTATACTTCACATCAGTGCACAAATACTGCAATAATAATCAAGGCCTACAAAATCTCTATAGCCCTGCGCAGGCATCCATTATCCAAAAAACACCTTAGGGCTGACCACCTCAGTCAAAAACCCTGCATAGACTGAACCCACGGGAACACACCCCGTTCACACAGTCACGAGAATCTACTGTTCTCTTAACACTGCTCTCAAAAAACCCTGCGGACACTAGCCGCGAGAGCTATTCACACATCACTTAAAACCAGTACAGAAACAGTTCATTATGACCAGAGTTCACCTGCTATCTGACATACTGTCTTCCACGAAACTAAGAGGAGATATCTTTAAACAAATCCATACCAATCTGTAAGCAAGTACTCTAACCCAAAATTAACTCTACTCAACACGTATTTCCCAAGATCATTTCCCTTTCATCACATCTGCACTTATCAGTTTGCCACACTCCCAGGGAAAAAAAAAATGATTATATCATTTTTTTTTTTTTGTTGAAAATTAACTCCCAAAAATTTAACGGTCAATGAAGTTATATCAGATACCTCTTAAATTAATTCCCAAAAAATTTTTTTAAAAAATTAATGAAGTTCTATCAATTACCTACAAAAATATACCTATGACAAGAGAACATAGCACATCTACAAAAATATCATCAATAAATGTAAGATAACGACTAAATCATCCAACATAATCATTCAAGCATACCAAAATAAAAATTAATCTAATACAAAACCCAAATTAAGTATACATAGTACAAACTAAACAGAAAATAAATTATCATATGAGAAAAGACAAAATATGAAATGGGAATATGATAAGAATCAAATAGAATCATAAGATGACAATGAAGACAACAATTCCATACATGTAAAACAAATAGAACTATAAGAACCAATTACATTATCTAAAATCACATAATTAAGTTAACAATACAAAGAATGAAAGTATAAATAGCGTAACACGAAAAAAGTATACTAGAAGTATGAATGACATCAAAGATGAAACACGGAAGCATAAACAAAATATCAGACCATACTGAAAAGACAACAGAAAAGATGTAAAGAAATGACGAATAGTCAACAAAGAGAGATGACAGTAAAGATGCAAATGTAAAGAAAGTTGGTAACAACACCTAACAATAACTATCCAAATATAACAACGTATTGTAAAATACAAAAATGCTAAAGTATATTTATATACTAACACAAAAAAGAAAGCTTATGACAAGCACAGCATAATAAGTAATTTAACTAAATTATAAACTTATACATAACTAAAAATAAATTACATCAAATATCACCCAAACAAAAAATTATTAACGATAACACAAGTTCCGCATTGACGCATAGTCAAGCGCTAACAACCAAAAAATACATCCAAACATCACAACATTTTCAAAGAATTAATGTCACTACATAATAGTAACCCTAACATACAATCTAGCGCTGGCGCAGAAAAAAAATAAATATCACAATGTTCAAAACACATTTTCCAAAAATTTACAATACAAAAAAATGTTTCTTCTCTTTAGGTTAAATAAAAATAGTATTTTTATTTCTAAGTAATATGTAGCTATAATTAATAACTAACAATTAAATTAGCTGAGTAACATAAAAATAATCTTATCTTTAAATAGACACACATCAAAACGTGTAAGTTTTTTTTTTCTCTTCTTTTTAAAAAAAAAAAATACATCAAAGAAACGTCACATTGGGTAATAAAATGTTAACTACAAACGAAGTTATAAATATATATAAGTGTAATATTATTTATCTTAACTATGTATTATAATCAGATATTTAAATTCTTTAAATGAACAAGAGTATCAGCCGTCGCTGTTAATTCTACCCACTTAATTTAATAGGAAATTTAAGTTAATTCTAGCTGACAAAAAAAATCGAATCGTTTAAATTATCAAATGTCATAATTGAGAAAAAATGGAAACCAAGTTTCAGAATACGTCCTTAACTTCAACGAAAAATCATTAATAATACATACAAGTTATGTTTAAAATTACCTTTCACTAAACAATTAATTCAAATAATCTGTATATAAATATGTTAATTAAACATGGTATCAAATCCATGATGAAAAAACAAAACAAAATTTTAAGTAGTGAATAAACACTCAGGACTATCTATGAAAATGACTATTACATTGTCTCAGTAAATAAGTTTGTGCATAGAAATTATTTAATGCATAATTAAAATACAGTCATATAAGTAACAACCAACAAATAATTATGGCAATCAAATGTTACAAAGATTACATAATATTTCATTAACAACATATAAAGTTCTATACTAAAGAATACAATAACATTCAGTGTTTGTAAACAGAACAAAAAATAAACAGGACCTTTGAAAAAAAACCAAAAAAAAATTCCTTAGAGGTCTTGCGAACATCTCATCAACACGCAAGGTGACATCATGACACGGTGGGTTAACGTACTGTCTAGGCTCGCTTGAATGGATAAATGGTACACAGTGATCTACATCTCTCCCAGGTAATGTAAAATTAGAATGGTGATTCCCCTCGCAAAGTCGCTCGCTGTGAGACAATACAAATGAAAATATCTATTTTAATCCATGGTAAGATTATGAGGAAACACGGAAAAGTTCACTACACAATTACCCGAACTCCGTGGTGTAAGGTTGTGGCCCTCCTGCGATATCAACAACTCTCGTCACATAGCAGACAACATAGACGTCCCAGGGACAACCTGACCTATAATTCACAGTTGTCAGTGCGGTAGGCTGAAAAAAAATTTACTACCTTCACAAGACCGAGATGATCTCTCAAATCTATCAGCATGACAAGCAAAAGCATTTAAGAACCTATTACCGTTCCTATTACTCTGATTGCTAATAATCTTGCTCTTATGTGGAGCACAGTTAACCTGGTTGCGATCTGTATAATTTCTTTTGAGAGCATTGTTATTTGCTCTATTAACACCGTTGTACTGATTTAAATCCCAGTTACAATAGTTATTCTTAATACTTCTTCCCAGATAACAATGTCCATCAGATAGAACTGGCTTTTTAGCAGGAAAATTATTACTAGACTCATAAACTTTCATATAATTACTTCTGCTATAGTTTTCTAAACTTTTAGAATCACAATGTTGAGATCTGTCACATTTTTTCTTGTTTTTGGGAGAAGAAACGTTACCGTAGGATGAACTCCCTTGGTACTTTATAACCTTAGGGTTATGTCTCCTATCAAAATTATTTTTTTTCTTTGCTTGTGGCAATGTGTTTAAAAAAATGAGTCACACTGCCTTGACTGGGTATGACTAGAAGGTTTGACAATCTCTTTATTTTTTTTCACAACATTTGTTTCCTTCATGGAACAAGCAGTAGTATGTTTGTTACTTGTAACCAATTTATCAGATCTGTCAATAAATACGCTGTTGGTTTTTAACACACTGACTTGAGATTTAGCACTGTTTCTTTCCTTATCTACAGGACTGGATATTACTGTAGATTTTCCTTTGTTATTCTGCCGCCAGCAATCATTATCATTGGAATCATCTGTATTGCGTGAGAAGTTATATCTCCCACGGAAAGATCTATGTCCACCATTCTTGACCGTAGAATCCGCAAAAAGTGTATAAGGCTGGCTTTTTGCTTTAGTGTTCTGATGATAAGAAACTTTCTGTCTATCATCGTCAACACTGACGGAAGACCACATATTGCTATTCAAGACTACGTCAAGCAGACCATTTATTCTTCTTCTTGCTTCTACAATCTCAAAGTCCTTAAGTGCAATCTGTTCACTTAATTTCTTGTTTAAACTCTCCGCTTTTAAGACCTTGCAGCTTTCCTCTGCTAGCAAATTTTCAATCTTAATCAATTTGTCTTTCTCCACCATTAATTCTTTCACTCTCTCTTTATCAATCCTCTCAATCTCAATATCATGACTATTCGTAAGCCTATCAACCTTCTCTTTCTCAACCATCAACTCTACTAATGTCTCTTTCTTTTGTTGAGTCTCCTGTGTAAGTTTTTCAACCTCAATTTGCTTCTCTTTCATCTGAACTTCCAATTGCTCTATGTTCAACAATGCTGAATCCAAACTTGCTTGAACACTAGCAAGTTCTGAGTTTGATTTGCCTAAATCATCTGTAAGTTTAGAGACTTTTTCATGTAACTCACTTACTTCAGCAGTACATTCTATAAAACTTTCCCTTTGCTCTAGGGTACTCTGTTTTATGTCTCCTATTTGCTTCTCATCCCTTAACTCTTCTTTCTGGTCACTATGGATGCCGTCGAGCAATAACGTACGTATACTCTTCAATATGTTAACACGTTTTATACTAATATAATTGTCCAAGAACAGACGAAGGTCCAAAACCAATAACCTTGCCAGATCCTCAGCCATACTCACATGAGGAATTGACTGAAATCTCTCATTAGCAAACTCTCTTAGAGATCTCGATGCAGAGACCAAAAACTTGTCCATAACATGTGACTCAAGCTCTGGGCCTTTTAATCCCTGATAATCTGTTCCTTCCTGAAACAGATACTCTAATACAGGTCTCATATCCTCCGGATCTGTATCAGAATCCATTGTGACTTGTTTACTTAGTCAACCATATATGTCTTAATTAAACTTTCATTATACCAAATCAAGTTTAGATCTCAAATATTGTATCATCAATCCCTGTACATCATCATATTCTATAATTAATCGATATAATTATCGACAACAACAACAATAGTTATCAATAGAATAGGATAGTGCAGATTGAGGCTCGTTGACATGGACAGAAGTGGCAACATTTACACACAACAAAAGCACTTAACTGAAGGTAATCCTGACCCTTTCGCTAACACACTGGATATCACAAAGTTCTGACGTTAAAACACTCCACTGCAGAAAAGGTACAAGGACTAGGCACTCTTGTCTTCAAATCCCTGCCACTGTACAGTATGTCCTCAACAATGCATCAGACGACAGGAACCGATCACAGCAACCCCGCAATCACTTGAGGTATACGTGCAGACGAACTCTCCAAAATACTGCACCTATAGTTGAATCTGCATATGGAAAGACTGGAACAAGCACTGTAACAATTATGGCATCAATGTCGCTATCAGATAACAGCTGTTTGATATGGAAACCAACTGATAAAGTCAGTTTAGTTGCTACAACACGCCAAGATATGAGGATGGATATGCGCAGTCAGCTGATACCTGTGTACAGTTGAATTAAGCCACGCCCACACAGAGCCAAACATAACACAGTTCAGTGTTCCCACTTGTAATGACTGGTCCAGAATCTGACCTAATTTACCCTCTTGTTAGGCGAATGTAATGTGGGTGTTACGACCCGTTGGTTTGGTCCACCACTGATAATTAACGACTTTTCTAGTGAAGGAGAGTCCAAATGTTATATGTAATTAGTTATGGTGAAGAAGGTGAGTGTGGTTTGGGACAGTAGCGCACACACCAAGTCATGGAATGGTGTAACGTCTGATGATATTTTAACCATGGTTTATTACAATTATAACATCACGTAGATCTAGACGAATACAGTTACATCGAAACATGAATCTTCATAATGTAGTTAACACACCATACGGCCCTTACACATCCTGGCCTACAAAATCTCTACTCCTCACATCAGTGCACAAAGACTGCGTCTACGGCAGTTATATAATAATCATGGCCTACAAAATCTCTACTCCACATCAGTGCACAAAGACTGCATCTACGGCAGTTATATAATAATCATGGCCTACAAAATCTCTACTTCACATCAGTGCACAAAGACTGCATCTACGGCAGTTATATAATAATCATGGCCTACAAAATCTCTACTCCACATCAGTGCACAAAGACTGCATCTACGGCAGTTATATAATAATCAAGGCCTACAAAATCTCTATACTTCACATCAGTGCACAAATACTGCATCTACGGCAGATATATAATAATCAAGGCCTACAAAATCTCTATACTTCACATCAGTGCACAAAGACTGCGTCTACGGCAGTTATATAATAATCATGGCCTACAAAATCTCTATACTTCACATCAGTGCACAAATACTGCATCTACGGCAGATATATAATAATCAAGGCCTACAAAACCTCTATACTTCACATCAGTGCACAAATACTGCATCTACGGCAGATATATAATAATCAAGGCCTACAAAATCTCTATACTTCACATCAGTGCACAAATACTGCAATAATAATCAAGGCCTACAAAATCTCTATAGCCCTGCGCAGGCATCCATTATCCAAAAAACACCTTAGGGCTGACCACCTCAGTCAAAACCCTGCATAGACTGAACCCACGGGAACACACCCCGTTCACACAGTCACGAGAATCTACTGTTCTCTTAACACTGCTCTCAAAAATCCCTGCGGACACTAGCCGCGAGAGCTATTCACACATCACTTAAAACCAGTACAGAAACAGTTCATTATGACCAGAGTTCACCTGCTATCTGACATACTGTCTTCCACGAAACTAAGAGGAGATATCTTTAAACAAATCCATACCAATCTGTAAGCAAGTACTCTAACCCAAAATTAACTCTACTCAACACGTATTTCCCAAGATCATTTCCCTTTCATCACATCTGCACTTATCAGACGTGTATCATGGACCCATCACCAGACGACTTATGTTCTTCTGCCAGTTTTATGTCCTGTGATGACAATGCCCTTATGCATTCGCATTGTCAGCACGATGTACTGATATTAACAGACCCACCACAAACAACAAGACCCAGAAACGTTACAATTATTGGTGGCCTAGTATGGTTTGGAACGACTATCCAGGACATATTGAATCATAACGAATCTAGTTCATCTTTTTACCAGTCTTCACCGTTTGAACCTCATTTGCATAACTGTTTGTTGGACTGCGCATGTGTGGCGGTTCCGTACCCGTCAAGTGTCACCATTTATTGCTGCACCGTTCGTGTTTTCTCAAGTCCACTTCGTGATGTCGTTCAAGTCTCCTGTCAACTATATATGATCTGCATGGCCATTATTTGCTGCACCATTGTCCATTATGTGTCTTTGCTCCACCATGGTCTACATGCAACTCTGAAGCCGTCTATGAACGAGCATCTGGCAGAACTCGGTTTTTAAGATAAGGGTCCTTGTTTTTTGCATGTATTGTCCATCGCATGTGTGGTGTAAGCCTTTTTTCCATTTCCTTTTACATGTTTAATGTTTCTATGTCTTTGTGGATGTGTTGGGTGGAGATCCGATGTTAGCGAATACATGTCATTGTAAGATGACCGCACATCGGATGTTTCTGTAGAGACAATTCTTACAGTTCTCAGTCAGTGAAAGTTCCGGTTTGAGATTTCTCTCCGATGATTTCTGTTCACTGCTTGTTTCCTGTAATAGTATTTGTTTAGGTGTGACGTTTCGTCTGTTTGTAAATGCCTTGTTGTAAGTTGCTCTTTTTCTTGGTTTTATGATTGTTTTGTTCGTGTTGTTATCCTCACCTTTCTATCGCTTGGTTTATACAATATTCATGTTTATACTCTGTCTGGGTCCTGTGTTGTCATTTCCTAGCAGTAAGATTGTTCCATTTGCTGTTTTTCCTTTAGTTTCCCATTAGTAATTTTTTCCTTGCTGCTAGTGTTTCACTGTTTATCCTGATTCTTATACTATCTTATTACTATATGATTCTTTTTCTTGCATTATTTTTGTTTCCTTCACAAATTGTTGCTACATGATTTGCTTTGTTATTATTGCTGAATAGTATTGCTACCTTCTTTGCTTTCATCATATTGTAAAGCAACAAGCCATTGTTTCACATATCGACTAAGTAAGTCACATTATTAATTAACATGGCTACTTTGGATTACTTTGTTAAACAAGGCAATACTTTTGGATTAAAAGGCGAATCTTTAAAGGACTTTGCCATGACTGAGTTTGCCCAAGGCAAAACAAGAAGAGGAGAAAATGAGAGAATTAGATGAAAAGAGGCGTCTTGAAGAATTGGAGGAGAAGAGGCGTTTTCATGAAATGGAGGAGAGGAATGCAAAATTAGCCCATGACGAAAAGATGATGCTTCTTCATCTAGAAGAATTAAAACTGAGAGGTCAGGGTAAACAAAATGATGATTCAGACGTTCATGGTTCCTCAAACAGGCAAAATACTGGGTCTACTAAATTTTGCCTGCCCATTTTTAAACCTAATTTTGGGACCCAAAGACGCAACAATAGAGAATGCAGTCAGCGACCCATAGCTTGACTGCTTGCATTACGGTCAGCAAACCAGAGCTGACCAAGACCCTACTCCACCTCCACGTGGTGGTCCTGGAAACAGGCTGCATCACTGCAGTCTGGCTGAGAGAGTAGGGATCGAAGAGGGAAGGCAAATCCGGTTCCAAAAAATGCAGTGCTGAAGTCGAATGTGCTGGCCGAAAGGTGCAGATATCGCAGCTCCACTGTAAACAAACACAACGCAACCAACATCCTTTTCAGGACGAGCGAGGAAGAAGAAGAAACCTAATTTTGATGACATTTCGTGCTTTTTAAGCCGTTTTGGAAGCGTATGTGAAGCACATAAACTAGACAAATCCCAATGGTGTGCCAGACTAATGGAATTCTTGAATGCAGAACCATTGACTGCTCTCTGTACATTGGAAAAGCCAAACAGAAATAATTATGAAGCTGCTAGGGCTCTGTTACTGAAACGTTACCAGCTAGATGCAGAAGGTTATTGTATGTGTTTCAAAACTATGACTCCTGAGACTGGGAAGGACTTCTTGGAGTTCATTTCAGCTATTCGCTTGACATTCAACAGATGGGTTCAACTTTCAGGTATTGACAAAACCTATGATGGCCTCATGGATTTGTTATTGCGGGATAAAGTTTTATCCTCTGTGAGTAAACCATTTTGGTCATTCTTGCATGAGCGAAAACCATCTAGCCTGTCTTCACTCGAGGAAATTGGTAGACAGTACTGCATGGCACATTCAGGTGCTTGTGTCAGTAATAATGTAATTAAGGAATCTCTACCTGTTGCTTCAGCCACAACCTCTTCTTCTTCTTCTTTGATCCTTAGCCGCCGACCGTCAAAGCAGTCAGTGGCCATCACGCCTAGTGGCGTCTTGTAGGGCAACAACAAATTGATTCCACTTTGCTCGGTCGGTGGCCATCCTTCGTACAGTGCCCCAACTCTGGTTCATTCCCTGCATCTCAGCCTCCACAGTCCTCCGCCAGGTTGTTTTTGGTCGGCCTCTCTTTCGCTTTCCTTCAGGGGTCCAAAGCATAGCTGTTCTTGTGATGGCATCGGGGTCTCTTCTGAGGACATGACCAACCCAGCTCCAGCGTCTGCCAGCTATGATGGTGTGCATGTCCTCTTGCTTGCTACGAGTAAGCAGATCTTGGTTAGTGATGGTATTCGGCCAAAAGATTTGGTGAATTTTTCTTAGGCATGTTGTGTGAAAGGAGGACAATTTCGACATTTCCTTCTCTGTAACTCTCCAGCATTCCGCACCATAGAGAAGCACAGAAAGCACACAGCTCTGATATAATCTTAATTTTGTGCTTGTGCTGTATTGGGAGGACTTCCAGATGTTGTTTAGGCTAAAGAAGGCTGTTCTTGCCTTATTAATTCTGATGTTGATGTCTTTGCCTGCCCCGCCGTCTGGTGTTACTATGCTTCCTAGGTATGTGAAGGTATCTGTCTGTACCAATTGCTGATTCCTTACTGATATGGGCTCAGGGTTGCTCACATTGAGCGTCATGACCTCAGACTTCTTTAAATTGATGTTCAAGCCCACCTGCTGGCTAAACTTGTTAAGTCTATCCGTTTTTTCCTGGATGTGTTGATGTGAATGTGCTAGTAGTGCAATGTCATCTGCATATTCCAGATCTTCCAGTGTAGAAAATGTAGTCCATCTTATTCCTCTTGGACTGCCCTCTGTTGTCTGGCGCATCACCCAGTCTATGACTGTTAAAAATAGAGTGGTTGACAAGGGGCATCCCTGTCGTACTCCTGTCTTCACCTCGAAGGTTAGGTTGCTCTGCCCAACACTACACGTAAAGTTGGCATAGAGGCTTTTTATGATTGACACTATGCAGCTTGGAATTCCATAAGCCCTCAGTATTTTCCATAAACTGTCCCTATGTATGCTGTCAAAAGCCTTTTCAAAATCAACGAAATTAATGTAAAGCTGTCTTTGCCATTCTGAGCACTGCTCTATCATGTTCCTGAGAGTGAATATATGATCTACACATCTTCTATTCTTTTTAAATCCTGCTTGTTCCTTCCTCAGTTTGTGGTCTACTGCCTTTGAAATTCTCTGTGTAATTATCCTGCCTAGTATTTTGCTGGGAACTGAGAGAAGAGTGATTCCTCTCCAATTATTGCAGTCTGCAAGATCTCCCTTCTTGGGCAACTTGACAATTATTCCTTTGTTCCACTCTGATGGTGTTGTCCCCGTTTTCCAGACTTGTGCAAATAGTGGTTCTAATAGTTCTGCTGCTAGCTCAGGGTCTGTCTTAAATAGCTCTGCATTTAAGTTATCATGGCCCAGAGCTTTGCCGTTCTTTAACCCTTTGATTGCTGTGATGATTTCTTTTCGTGGAATGTCTGTATTCACATCTAGATCGTTTTCAGCTTCAGGAACATTCAGTTGTGTCTCTGGTGATTCCTTGTTCAGAATTTCTCTGAGCCACAACCTCGAACAACACAAATTTCAGACCGAGGTCTCATAGCCTTGATAGGAATTTTGTACCAGGGAGGTACAATAATGGAGGTTCTAATAGAGGTAGACAACAATTCAGAAACCAGTCACCTCAGCATAGAAGCAATTACCGACAGCAAAACTCAAATTGGAGAAGACAGGACAATTTTATTCCATTTAATAGGAATTGGAATAATTATGGATCGAACAATCAGAATTCTTCACCTAGGCATGTATCACAAAACTACAGGAATCAAAGTGGTTCTTTTAATCGCCAGGGACATTGATCACGTTCTCGTGATGTTGCACATACAAATCACCACGCTAATTCAGCACTTTCTAGTGATGTATCCTTGAATAATCAGGACAATAATGTTATTAATCAATCAGCTGCGTGTTGTGCCATTGATTTTGAGGTTGCCTCACATTGCCCAGATTGTCTCACTCTTTTTCAGCCCAATACTACTTCGGTATTAAGGTGTGGCCACCCATTGCCTGCTGTAACGGCTTTATCAGCCCATGATGGCACAGGCACTCTTCTACTTCACAAAGGGTTGTTGAACAATACCCAGGTGTGTGTACTCTGTGACTCTGGTTGTACAACTGTGGGAGTCAGGCAGTCTCTAGTACATCCCTCCTGCGCAACAGGTGGTTTTGTTAAATGTATTACTTTCATTGGTACCATTGAATTTTATTCCACAGCCATTGTTGACATTCATACACCATTTTTTTCAGTGAGGGTTAAAGTATGTCTGTTAAAGAACCCTGTTGCTGATTTGACTATTGGTCGTATCCACGGGAGCAAAGATTGCTCACCTGTAGAAATTGAACAATGGGAACGACAGCATTTATTAACTGCCAGCGCAGTTACCACACGTGCCCAGGCTAAGGCACTGGAAAATTATGAGGTTGATGAGATTATTCCTGATACTCAGGATAATTTTGATGTACATTCTGACATAGGTAAGGTGACTTTTGCAAGACTGCAAAGAGAAGATGATTCTTTACGAAAAAATTTTTTATTGGTCAGACATGATAATATTGATTTGCATATCACACCTCGTCATTGGTACACTCTTAAAAATGACATTTTAGTTAGGAACATTATGGATTCTTCTACTGTCTGACACCAAGTCATGGTGCCTAGACAACTTCATACTTACATTCTTCATCATGCACATGACTCGCATTGTGCAGGTCATATGGGCTACACTCGAACACGTTCCAGAGTGTTGTCTTCATTCTTCTGGCCTGGTGTTTCTAGAGACATCTCTGCCTATGTTCACTCTTGTGTAACCTGTCAAGAGGTTAAATCAAGGGGAGCCTATCATGTCGCACCTATCCAGACCTGTGATATTTCTGTTTGCCCTTTTGACAAGATGGCCATTGACATTATCGGTCCTCTGCCTGTTATGTCTGCTCGAGGACACAGGTATGTCCCACGTGCATTGATATGTGCACGTGATGGCCTGAGGCCATTCCTCTCAAACACATAATCACTTCTGACGTGGCTGATGCTCTTTTTCGAATATTTTCCAGATTGGGTTTTTCACGCAAACTTCTTTCTGATCATGGCTCACAATTTGTGTCTGATACCATGACTACTGTCATGCAAAGACTTAACATTGATAGGTCTCTAAGTAGTGTCTACCACACAATGAGCAATGGTTCTGTAGAGCGCCTAAATCGTACACTTAAGCAATTGTTAGGTAAGGTCACTGCTAAATATCCTCAAGACTGGGACAGGGTCTTGCCTGCTGTACTGTTCGCTTATCGCGTAGTAACATATGAGCAGACTGGTTTTTCGCCATTTGAGCTTGTTTTTGGAGCTCAGCCACGAGGGCCCATAAGTCTTATAAAAGATCTTCTAATTGACTCAGAGATGACTCAGGACACTCAGTCATCTTATGAATACGTCGTAAACCTCCGGCGTAAGATCATAGACGCATGCCAGTTGGATACAGCTTCTTCAGAGGCTGCCAAAGAGAAATCTTGCCTATTTCATAACCGAAATAGACAGTTAAGACAGTTATTACCTGGAGACGAAGCTTTTGTTTTGCTTCCAAGAAAGGAAAATAGACTGTTAATTGCTTGGAATGGTCCTTATAAAGTAGTGTCATGTACTTCTGACGTTGACTACGTTGTGGATACTAAATGTAAAAGAAAAATATTCCACATCAATATGCTTAAGGAATTTCATACTAGGCATAAACATCTTCATTCTATTTTTCACGATTTTGATGAGCCTACAGGAAATACTTGTCATTATTCTAATCTTTCTGTGATTCAGGAAGAAGAATCTTCTTTTCCTGACATTCATATGAATCTTCCCGTCCTTCCTTTACAATCAACCGAATCTTGGAAAGACGTTTCTTTTTGTTCGTCTCTATCTTCTGATCAGCGACGCCAAGTTTCTGATTTGCTCGAATCTTTTCCTGATGTCCTTACTGACATTCCAGGTCACACTACTGTCATTTTGCATGACATCATCCTTACCGATGATAAACCTATCCTTTTACGTCCTTACACTATTCCTATTCACTATCAGCGTCAAACTGAACAAGAATTAGAACAAATGCTCCATCTGGGTATTATAGAATCTAGTAATTCACCTTACTCTTCACCCATTGTTATTGTTCGCAAGAAAGATAACAATATTAAGTTATGTGTTGATTATCAAAAACTCAACAACGTGACAATTTTCGATGTGGAACTCCTCCCCCTGCTTGAAGATCTCTTATCTCGCCTTGCTAGGGCTCTGTTTTTCACGAAAATTGATCTTAAAAAAGGTTACTGGCAAGTTCCATTAACTGATAGGGCCAAGCCACTAACTGCTTTTTCTACACCACTTGGTTTATACCAGTGTAATTTCATGCCTTTCGGGCTTATGAACGCCCCTGCCACATTCGTTCGAATGATGCGCAAAATTCTTTCGCACAGATCTGACATCATAACTTATATAGACGACATGTCTGTTCAGCTCAACTTGGGAAGAGCACTTAAGAGGTCTGCATTCTTTATTAGACACACTTCGTTTTCATCACTTGACTGCTAGACCTACTAAAATTCAGATTGCCTTTGAAGAGATTTCATTTTTAGGTCACAAAGTTGGTCATGGTTTCCTTCAGATCATCCCACAAAACGTCTCTAAGATTTTGAACTTATCCACTCCTACTATGAAAAAACAAGTTTGTAGTCTCTTAGGTCTAGTTCAATTCTACAGTAGATTTGTTGCCAATCTTTCTGCTGTCACTGCTGACCTTTCCTCTCTGTTGAAGAAAGGCTTGTCCAATCACGTGCACTGGTCACGAGAATGCCAGGCCACTTAGAATTATATTAAGCACATTTTTTTCGAATCCTCCTATATTGAGGTTACCAGATATAAACCTACCTTATTATCTTCGCAAAGATGCTAGTTCCAAAGGACTGGGTGCTACACTGATGCAAGAATTTGATGGTGTACTACATCCTACATTATATATTTCATGCAAACTTTTGGACACCGAGAAAAAGTATCCTGTTATAGAGCATGAACTTTTGGCTGTAATCTGGGCCATACAAAAACTGGAACGCTATCTTCTGGGTGCCCATTCATCAAACAGTTCGATCAAAAAGCACTTTCTTCTCTCAAAAGAGCAAACCACAAAAATGCAAAATTGGCCAGGTTAGCAATTTTACCTCAGCCTTTCCAGTATGAGATCCAGTCGATCCCAGATTTGTCAAATGTGGTCTTGTCCAGATGTCCTCAATCAGAACCTGATATGATGAACTAACGCTGCTTTCAACTTGCCTATGACACTCGCATGAATTATGCATAACTATCCACCAGCAGCCTACCTGACAGCATCTATTAAACTTTTGCCAATCGTGACACTGCATCATGCCCTTACGCTGCTTTCAAACTTGCCTATGGCACACATTGTAATTTTTACTTGACTATCCACCAGAGGCCTACCTGACAGCACCGTGTAAACACTTACCAATCATTATATGATTTCAATAACTTACGCTGTCGCTTAAACTTGTTTTGGCACACTTATGAACATGCTTATGATTATCCACCAGCCTCCCTATCAGCACCTGTCGAACATTCGATAGTCATGGACTGACTTCGCACACTTACACTGTCGTTGGAATTTACTTACATCACTCGTACGAAAATTTTGCTTGATGATCCATCAGCGATCTATCTGACTGCACTGATCGAACATTGGTTGCACAGTTCTCTCAAAATGTTCACTCCCATTAACATTTTATGTACATACAGGATTTCTGGGGGAGCTTGTGTTCTTGCTACTATTGAAATTGACTTGCCTTTCCTGGGAACAATATTCGCATTTATATCTGTGATCCAGACTCACACACAACATGTTTTGTGGAACATTGTATTCTTCGCCAGAGATACAGGAGTTTATTCAGATGTGATAACTTTATTAACTGTTACCTTCGCAATCACTTGCTATTAGATATATTGGGGAAAGTGATCCCATCAATTTGACATTATAGCATTCCCTTTTTTAATTTAACTCCATTATTATTTAATATTTTCTTATAGAACTTCTCTTTTTTTTTTAAACATTTTTCTTTTCTCCTGTTTGAGTTAGCAACTTCTAGCTTTCAGGGAGATAACCTCTAAATTTTTTATTCATGCATTTTCAAAATATTTGTTAGTTCCCTTTTTTCAGTTTTTTTTTTTTTTGTGGTAATTTTATATATGCATTACATTTTTTTTTCTTTCTCTTGTATTTTCATGATGTAGATAATTAATGTATTTGACTTTCCTTTTCTTTCCTTGACTGAGATGTATGATCTTTACATGATGTGAGAAGTGGTGTGTAAACTTCTGACAGAGGGGATGGAGTGGCTAAGAGGTATGGCATCCACCTTGAATTCCAAATGTACCGGGTTTGATGCCTAGTAGAGGGAATATACTTACTTACTTAGTCGTTCCCCTTCTACCGTGAGGTGTAGAGGTTTGGAAGAGAGAGCGCCAGACTATCCTATCGGCTGTCTTCCTCCTGGCCTGGTTCCATTCTAGTCCTCGGTCCTTCAAAGATTGTCTAATGTTGTCCTCCCAGCGGACTCTGGGTCGTCCTCGGGGTCTGGATCCGTGGCTCTTTGTTTCCCATGCTTGTCGTGGTATCCGATCTTCTCCCATTCTTCAGACATGGCCAAACCATCTTAATTGGGACTATTCTACTTGGGTCTGCATGGGGTAGGATTTAAGGCCTTGACGTATCGTCTGGTTGCGTACCGAGTCTCTTCTTGTTACTTCAACCACCTTCCTCAGATACCTCATTTCTGAGGTTTGGATCTGGCTTTTATGGGTTGTAGTCATTGCCCATGACTCGCATCCATATGTCAAGACTGGGACATAAGTGGAGCAGTATACAGCCATCTTCGTTTTCTTACCAACCTCTCTCTTGCTGAGGAATCCTCGATTTATGGCCTGAAAAAGTCTCCCAGCTGCTGCTTTTCGAGTGGCCAACTCTTCTTTGATGCCTCCCTTTCGGTCTATAATAGCTCCGAGGTATTTAAAGTGGTCGACCTGCTCCAGGACCTGTTCTCCTAGCTTAATCTGATGTCTTCTTTCTTCTCGTGATATCACCATGGATTTTGTTTTAGAGCTGCTTATGACCATCCCTCTCTTCTCCAGCTCTTCCTTCCAGACTTGCAGGTTGGATTGGAGATGTGCCTCTGATTTGTAGAGGGAATATAATTTATGGAAATTTTTTTTTAGAGCCAGTGGTCCTAATGATGTCATACTCCCCCCTGGTCTCCTGGGTAGTGAGATAGGATGCCTAGCCTTCTCGGATAAGGGTGAAAAAAATAGGTCCTGTGTGCAAGTTGTGCATGTTAAAAATTCCTTGGCAGTTGGAAATCGGAAAGAGTAGGCCTGCTGCCCTGGCAAAAAATTAAAAAATGAGGAAACCTACCCACCACAAAAATATTTACAGAATGTGTGATTCTTATATATACACATCGGGATTCTCGCTACAGAGTTTGTGCACTGTGCTGAGATCGTCCTTGTGTGATTTAAGGGAGGAGATCGGAGCATTGATGGAGTTGTCCATGAGCAATGAAGATAATCCTTGAAAACACCAAACCAAACTTCTGACGATCTGAACAGTGGTGTGCTACCTTCTGATAGGCCTTCAACAAAGCCACGCCAAGTCTTACTGTCCTATGCGATCAGGTCAAGGTATTTCAAACTTCATCCTAAATACAGTATAAGATTCCGTAACTTTACTCATCTTTCCTTCTTTGATCTAACAGACTAACTCAAACAGTAAGGAATACATTTTTTTTTAAAAGTACTGAACTGAACAGGGTGCCTGAGCCTCGATTACAGGACAAAGAAGGAAGGAACTCAAAACAAACCATGAACACTACTCACGTATTTGTATTTCACATCATGTTGTCATTACATTGCTTTCAGTAAAGAGTTATTGTTATACAGAATTGACTTCATTGCACTCCGGGCAAACCCATAGGTACTCCATCAGTCTATGCCAAAGAGTGTGAATGCTAACTGTTCCTGTAGCTCGCTGGTTGTAAACACGATGGATGCATCCTCTCATACGTCCATCTCTACTAGCCTTATGTTTGTAAAGAGTGAAATGCTATAACCACTATTGATCTTACTTAACTCTTTGCATCATTCTGGGTGCATGGTTTGTATCTCTGTGGGTGCATTCTCGGCATGGGTGTATGCTTTGCATCATTCTGGGTGTACTCTTTGTATCTTTCTGTCCTCACCCTCCTACAGTGTAGTGGAGATGTACAATCTAATGATGATGTGTCATTTTGTGATGTACACAGAGAATACTATTGTAAGCAAATGCAGTCTTTGAACCGAGATTAAAAAGAAGTGTCCAGCTATCTTTAAAACCTATTCAGTACGTATCCACACACAAACAAAATTTTCTTTTACAACAGTGCATACTGCAAACAATTTAATATCATAAACAGTAGAAACGCTTTAATTTGTATCAAGTATTTTGTTGTTGTTGTTATACACTGTTACAGCAATTATATAAATATCTTCACAACACACAGTTCAAATTATCACAAGCAAAGGAACAAAAATATGTGTGGTAGAAACTGGTTTTTGAGAAAGTAGTAACATATGTAGCAATCAAGTGAATGGGTGATTATAACGGAAAAAATTAATGTACATAAAAAGCATGAATGAATGAATTTACAAATGCATGACTCAAAAACTGCCGAAAACTTTTCTTGAAGAGTTTAATAGCCTGGTTTTTAAACTAGCTTATCATGTAGATGGTGACCGAGGACATTGTACCACTACTTAAATTAACCATGTTGTGAGTGCACCTCAATGTGATTTGCATGTGCACTATCATAGTTTGAAGAAATGTTTGATGTGCAGCCATGTTGTCTGTGATGTGTATGGAACATCTGTGACTTTTTTGTGGCAGAACAACTGTCACCACTACTCAAACATCAGAATATCACTATGGAAACTGAACGACACCTGATAAATAGTATATTTTTACCAGCTCTTTGCTATTAGTGTCAAACCGAAGCATAGGAGAGGAATATCACATCCTGTGAGATGAGATATTTAAGAAAAGCCATTAATGTTACCAGGAGAGAGAGAATGAGAAATGATGACATCAGAAAAATTGTAGGAACTGCATCCTGTATCAAGTATGCATAAAGGAAATTAAGTGGCTTGGCCATCTCATAAGAATGGGGCCTGATAAATGACCACTAAGCACCTACAACCGTAGATGATCTGCTTTCAGAGCATGGGGAAGATCAAGAAGTAGATGGTCATACATCACAGAAATCCTACAACAACATGGGTTTACAACAGCCAAGATGACAAACTTAGCTGAACAATGCAAACTTAGTTTCCCCACTAAGCTTCATGGCAACAGTGGACTGAACAAAATTTAAAGTAATGTAAAAGACATCCATTTCACTATGTCTTACAGCACAAGGAATATTCTGATCCATATAACAGAAATAGAATCCAGTGGACTCTGACTAAGCAGTTGGATGATCTGGATTTTGCTGATGACTTGGCTCTTCTGTCCCATAACTGTAATCAGTTGCAGGACAAATTGAAAACACTCGATGAGAGGTCACAGCAATTGGGTCTGAAAATAAACAGGGAAAAGACAAAAATAATGAGAATAAATGCAAGTTATGATAACAGGGTTGAACTTGAAGAAACACCACTACGAGATGTAGAATCGTACACATATCTTGGCAGCAATATAGACAAAGTTGAAGGGACAGACCGTGATATCAAAATAAGAATACAAAAAGCAAGAGCAGCTTGCATTGCATTGGGAAATATATGGAGATCAAGAGAAATCAGATCCAACACGAAAATAAGAATCTTCCACTCAAATGTGAAGTCAGTCCTATTGTATGGCTCTGAAACATGGAGAACAACAAAGACAACAACCAAAAAGCTAGACTTTCATAAATGGGTGCTTGCGTAGAATAGAAGGATTAAAATGGTATGACAAGCTGACTAACGTGGAACTGATGACAAGAACCAGTGGAACAAGAGATGAGAAGAAGACGATGGCAATGGATAGGACACACACTGAGGAAACCTGTTGATAGCATTACAAGGCAGTCCTTGTTCTGGAACCCCCAAGGCAAGAGAGGTAGAGGTAGACCAAGAAGCACATGGAGAAGAGAGCTGGAAACAGAGGTGAAAACGATGAGAATGTGGAAAGAACTCGAGATGATGGCACATGACAGGAGGACTTGGCATGTGTTTGTTGAAGGCCTATGCTCCTTTGGGAGTAGAGGGTTATGATGATGATGATATAACAAAGTACAGTGAAAATACAACACAGCAGTATTTTTCTTTTCAAAATGGATATAATTTTGTGCTTTCGCAGAATTAACAAGAATATTGTCCGAGTGGCTAACAGGTATGGCATCCACCTCGAATTCTAGAGGTACCGGGTTCGAGTCCCAGTTGAGGGAATATAATTTATGGACATTTTTTTCAGAACCAGTGGTCCTAATGATGTCATACTCCCCCCTGGTCTCCTGGGTAGTGAGATTGGATGCCGAGCCTTCTCGGATAAGGGCAAAAAAAATGGAAGGTCCCGTGTGCAAGTTGCGCACGTTAAAAATCCAACGGCAGTTGGAAATCGCAAAGAGTAGGCCATAGTGCTGATGCCCTGGCAAAATTTAAAAATTAGAAACCTACCCACCAAATATATTTATAGAATGTGTGATTCCTATGTACACACATTGGGATTCTCACCGGTGCTACAGAGTTTGTGCACTGTGCTGAGATCCTTCTTGCGTAAACCAAACCAAACAAAAATACTGTAATGAGTTTTGTAATATTATATTTTAATCATTCAACAATGGACAATGAAACAAAAATGCCAAAACTATTCAAAATGAATAGTTAATGAAAGTTAAAAAAATACGAGTCTGGACGGAAGGATTAATGTGCACAAACTGATGATAATCAGCTGCTACTAGTTCAATATTTATCTTGTAACAATAAAACTTCAGCAAATGCATATTTCTACCATTAACATTTACCTCGTAACAACATAACCCAACAAATGCCTTGTAACATTTTCAAAATAGTCCTACTTAATAATATTTACTTCTGTGTGTTAACGGGGCCCAAAATGGAAGCAAAGAATGGTAACACTATAACCTACCAAACATGATGTAAAAGGCAATTAAGGAGGGTTTGGCATCCTTAGAATCTTCAAGCCAGATAAACTTCAGCACAATCAAAGTAAAGAATTTAAATCCTACTTGGTCATCCAAGATGGAAGAAAAAACTAAGAGGGGCTCATGAAGGGCATAGAGAATGCTGAAAGAAGCTCTAGGCTGCTGACTCAAAAGCAAGAGCAGTTTTTTTTATTGAACTGGGAAATTTATGGAAAGCAAAAGAAATCAAGTCTAAAACAAACATCAGAATCTTCAACTCAAAATGTCAAGTCAGTCCTATTGTATGGCCCTGAAACATGGAGAACAAAAAAAAAAACAACGACCAAGAAGTTAGAGACTTTATAAATGGATGCCTGATAGGGTTTATTCAGCTAATTTTATTTTCTCAAAAAGAAACCACTTTCAAGAACTACTACTTATAAAGATCTCAAAAGTTTTAACAAGAGACCACTGTATTATATTATTTAGTCTTAACACACTGCACTTTACGTGTGTGCACAGGGCACACACTCTTTATTACATACCTGTATGTTCTCTCACATGCATTGCAAGTGCACACACATTTAACTGCTTGTATACAACAGGTTTGGAATGTCAAAGTTGAAAAATCATTTAGCCTCAACAAAAAATCAGCATTTTTATTGGCATATCACACTTCTTTTAACTAAAAGAAACAAACACTGATAAAACCATCAGTTACAACAACAAATAATATCTAGAGATTCAGATCATAGTAAAATATGTATGTGTATGTATATATGTAAGGGAAGTCTGTTCAGCTGTAAATGGGAACCTAACTCTTCTCTTGAGTAAGGGAAGGCAAAAGCAGCAAGGAAGAGAACTGGTCACTCCACCTCACAAAATTGAAACCTAAAATAGTCAAGTCTCTAACACTTCACTCCCCTATGGCAGTATCTGCTGTTAGAATTGCCATTTTTTAAAATTTGCTCATGATATCTTCAACACTCTTCCATAACACTAGAATCAATACTTACGATTTTGTCTGTCTGCTATAGTTGTCTAGCAATCAGTGCTGTTCGTGAGTACATTTCAGACGCCATGTTCTAAGTATTTTGGACAGACTTTATTTTGGTTAATGAATTTAGTTTTAAACCTGTTGTGTTCTTCTTCTTACCATGGTTAGGTCATGTATTAAAAATACATATAACAAACACTTTCAAATGCCCTGTAATGGAAGTCTAAATGAAAATGAATCTGACTGCAAAGTAACCATATACAATTACACCAGCTCTATGTATGGAGGCATATCTGGAGTCACCCTTATATGACCACCAGCTATGCACAATGCTACAATATATGTACGTGGAAGTGAACCTCTATCTGTGAGGCTAATTACATCCTCATTGTCTCTTGAAATCATCCACACACTCTTTCAGGGATTCCCCCTGTGGTGAAACTTGTTGAGAACCCAGCACTGCACACTAAGCTTGGAGAAGTCACTTCAGCTCCAGGCGTAATTCTTTGACTTGGTTGACTCCATGCAGAAGGATCTCACTATGGACCCAGTGATAGGCAGGGGAAGCTGAGAAGTGGCTCAGTGCAGGACGTGACAATTCCTTGGGAGAGCCCAGAACCAGAGTAAAGTATTTTAGCTTCGCATAGTTGGAAAGCCCCCCCCTTTGATGGCGGGGAATGCACAGTATACTACACACTTCT
This sequence comes from Oreohelix idahoensis, assembly GCA_024509875.1. Lineage (NCBI taxonomy): Eukaryota > Metazoa > Mollusca > Gastropoda > Stylommatophora > Oreohelicidae > Oreohelix > Oreohelix idahoensis. Next base: position 171,537 of record JAMPIV010013067.1, on the reverse strand, counting down.
TACTCCTAGCTTGGGACCAGATGTGACGATCCTTTAAATGCAAGCCAAGCTGGATAAACTAGAGCTCATGACTTCAACTCAACTTGTTTCGGAATGGCAGAAATACCACATGAAAAGCCTACATCTACAGTGTAGATAATACTAAGGAATCTTCAACTTGGTATTGGCTTGCTTAAAGAATGAGAAGCCCATCAGTCCTAGTTAAACAACAACAACACCAGTTCTCACCAAAATAAACATTGAACACACACTGGCATGCCCAACTTTATAAACACATATTTAACTCATTCCACCCTGTTGCGACTAAAAGCGCCATTACTCATTCCGTACTGATGCGACATAAAGTGACAAATGCGACCAGCCCTTTTTGTAAGCGTCTAGCAACGGAACTCTCGTATCGAGCAATATCCGACTAGAACAGGAAAAAAACTAGAGAGTTTCACTTTTGATTAGTTTAAAACTAAATGTATTTATGTGGTTTTGTTCTGATTATATAGACGTTTGAAGTCAGATCGGTGTGTTGAGGCATTTTTTTTTCAACAATCCACAGCAGAATGGCTTTTCAATTTCTTCAGTCATTGATTGATAATGATCCCGACGATAGCAACCAAGAGGATGAGTTCGATGTTGAGTTCGATGTTGACTTAGACGATGAGGCAGTGGATTTATTTGATGATAACAGTGAAACTAGTGACAGCAATTGTGAAACAGAAGCAGACCTGGAGTGGTCTGACATGCTGAACACTGTCAGTAGTGACAAAATGGGTGCATTAACTGAAACACAAGGCGCCCTTCATAATCAGGACCCAAATAGCTCACCATTTGACTATTTTAGCCTCTTCTTTCCAGTTACAATAATCAAACTATTTGTGGAACAGACAAACAAATATGCTGAGCAGCAGCAGGAAACTAAAGGTGTGCGAGACTCCTACTGGAAATTTTTCTAAAAATAAATTATCATTAAAGTCATAGAAATGTATACATTTCTTGAAAGTTTGTTCATTTTTCTTTCTAGCATTTTTTATTTCATTGCAATAGGTGAATATTTGGACGCTCAAATATGCTTTCAAAGATTACATGTCATTTGGTTAACAGAGTTACGTCCACTTGGTTAGGGTTGGGGAACAAAAATGTGCCAGACCTCCAGGGTGGAATGAGTTAAAACTACTCAACATCATCTCTTAGAGTATCCAGCTACAATATGATATGAAGATTTCTTGTTTCAGTAAATCCTTACTCCCAGAGAACATTACAGATCAGCACAATGCCAGTAAACATGCAAATATCACATTATGGCACTGGATAACAGGCAAAAATCCAAGTCCCTAGGGATAAGTGTTTTCTTAAGAGATATACAAAATAAACCATACAGCATTTTTCTTGACTAAATCTATCACACTTCAAGCAGCACAACACATCAATTCGTTAAAAAAAAATCTTAATTAAAAATGAATCTTGTAACCACTATCTTTGACTATCCCCAAGGATTGTAGCCTCCGTCATCCAAGGAATCTGAAAAAAAACACAAACCAAATATAAGTATACCGTACAATCAAATATTAATGTTGGTAAAACATGGTATTACAGGTCTGTAACCCTTTATCTGAAATCTTTGGGGATAGCTTCGTTTTGGAAGCTGGATTTTTTCAGTTTTCAGATCTTGTCCAAATCACATTCGAATAGTAGCCCAGATTGCACAAAGTAGCCCAAGTTGCCCAACCAACATTCGAAAAATAGCCCAAGATCGCCCAAAATTAGATCAAAAGTAGCCCCAAAAAAACTTTTGACTGTCAGAATATTTTGTTTTTCGGGTGTTCAGATACAAAATTTTAGACCTGTTATATTTATTTTTATTTAATTTCTTTCTTTTTTTTTTTTAATCAGAAGGGTTTAACAAGATCATCAATGTAGACCTGATGGAAAGATCTAGACAAATACCAATGAAAACAAGAGGTGAGGAGAAGATGTTGCCACTGGACAGGACTCCACCTTGAGGGAAAACACTTGACGGCGTAGCAAGCCAGTTCTTGTTTGGGAATTTCCAGGGTAAGATAAATAGAGGGCGACCTAACATCACATGGAGAGGGAGATTAGAGACAGACATGGAAAGACACTGAATGGATGGCACAGGACAAAAAAGCTTGGCATAAGTTTGTTGAGGACGTGTATGCCATAGACAGTTGAAGTGTGATGAATGAAATAATTCATCATCATCATCCTCATCATCACCCCTTTAGCTCCACAAGGAGTAAAGGGCTTCCTGTCCTGTGCCATCCATTCAGTGTCTTTCCATGTCTTCTTCAGTCCCTTCATGTCTTGTCTCCAGGGACTGCCTTGCAATGCTATCTTCTCCATGTGTTCTTTGATCTCCCTCTACCACTCCTAGTAGGGAGATTCCAGAACAAAGTTCCTCAATGTGTGCCCTATCCATCTCCAACATTTTCTTCTCATCTCTTGTTCCCTGTGTTCCGTCATGCGCCTTCTTACCAGAGGACCTTCTCCTGTCTTGGATGGCACAGTTTTGTTTTCTTCAGTTGACCTGTCTTATGTTATTTGCTGAAGTTTTTGTGGCAAAACATTTTCTACAGGAGGGGGTAGTCAGTCCCATGCCCAACCTTCCTCAGATGCTTCTGATGACATGCATGGTAGCTTACAGTGTTACTATTCTTCGTTCCTATTTCAGGCTCTGACAACGCATGTGTGGGGGGTCTTTCTTTCTCTTTTTATCCATGTGAAGTTCAGACAACTGCTCTTCTTGGTTCTTCATGTTGTAAGTGACCAATCCATCAATGCCTCAGCAACATTATGTAACGCCACCATGTTTTCCCATTTAAAGCAATGGGAGGGGAAAATGGAAATAGCAGCATGCTGAACTGGGCTTTAGTCATTTCAAATTACCATACACATACACGCTAATGTCTTTGTTTGACCTTGAGATTGATCTCTGTTCCTAAAAATAGCTCGGGCATTGGCGTAGCTGGCGAGTCATTTTTAGGGCTTTATGCTAGCAGATAATGTTAGTCCTTTTCAGGACTTAGTATCTATCAACGCTGATCAGGTTAGCAGTCAAGAGAGTTGACTTTTTTTTTTTGGATGGTAAATGCGCTCTGATATAACCAAATAGGCTGAAAGGAACGCACCTCGCCAGAAGAAAACCGAATCAAAAAAAAAAAAAAATCTCTGTTCCTGGATTTCTGTGATTTAAAAAAAAAAATCCTGTATTAGGGTTAGACACAGAGAAATCCATGAGGGATGGAGTGTCTAAGAGGTATGGTGTCTGCCTCAAATTCTAGAGATCCCGGGTTTGATTCCCAGTTGATGGAATATAATTTATGGAAATTATTTTCAGAACCATTGGTCCTAATGATGTCTTACTCCCCCCTGCTCTCATGGGTAGTGAGATTGGATGCCTAGCCTTCTCGGATAAGGGTGAAAAAATAGGAGGTCCCGTGTGCAAGTTGCGCACGTTAAAAATCCCACGGAAGTTGGAAATCATAAAGAGAAGGCTGTAAAAGGTCGCTGCCCTGGCAAAATTTAAAAATTAGAAACCTACCCTCAAAAATATTTATAGAATGTGTGATTCCTATGTACACAAATTGGGACCCTCGCCGGTGCTACAGAGTTTGTGCACTGTGCTGAGATCTTCCTTGTGTGATCTAAGGGAGGAGATCAGAGCACTGATGGAGTTGTCCATGTGCAATGAAGATAGTCCTTAAAACCAAACAGAGAAATCCAGGAACAAAAATGAATACAGGACATCAATCTTGATATGTTTAAGCAGAAGATGGGCATAAGTTAGTCACACTCATTTCCCAGTTCAGTCCCTATGGAGCACAGAGCACCCTTGTATCTGCTCCACCTTAAAGGAAGCCTGCACTGAAACATTCATATACTCTTGCATCAGCAGTTTCTGCAGCAATTTGTTTGACATCATGAAGTTGCCCCCCCATGGACAACCACACATGTCATCTCTTTGACTTGACTTGACTTTGATCCACTGTCTCTTGGTGATGTCATCTCTTAGACTTGACTTTGATCCACTGTCTCTTGGTGATGTCATCTCTTAGACTTGACTTGACTTTGATCCACTGTCTCTTGGTGATGTCATATCTTAGACTTGGCTTGACTTTGATCCACTGTCTCTTGGTGATGTCATCTCTTAGACTTGACTTTGATCCACTGTCTGTCTCTTGGTGATGTCATCTCTTAGACTTGACTTTGATCCACTGTCTCTTGGTGATGTCATCTCTTTGACTTGACTTTGATCCACTGTCTCTTGGTGATGTCATCTCTTAGACTTGACTTTGATCCACTGTCTCTTGGTGATGTCACCTTCTTTGACTTGACTTTGATCCACTGTTTCTTGGTGATGTCATCTCTTAGACTTGACTTGACTTTGATCCACTGTCTCTTGGTGATGTCATCTCTTAGACTTGACTTGACTTTGATCCACTGTCTCTTGGTGATGTCATATCTTAGACTTGGCTTGACTTTGATCCACTGTCTCTTGGTGATGTCATCTCTTAGACTTGACTTTGATCCACTGTCTGTCTCTTGGTGATGTCATCTCTTAGACTTGACTTTGATCCACTGTCTCTTGGTGATGTCATCTCTTTGACTTGACTTTGATCCACTGTCTCTTGGTGATGTCATCTCTTAGACTTGACTTTGATCCACTGTCTCTTGGTGATGTCATCTTCTTTGACTTGACTTGACTTTGATCCACTGTCTCTTGGTGATGTCATCTCTTAGACTTGACTTGACTTTGATCCACTGTCTCTTGGTGATGTCATCTCTTAGACTTGACTTGGATCCACTGTCTCTTGGTGATGTCATCTCTTAGACTTGGTGAAGTAGTCCTATTCTTTCTTCACCTCCTCAGAGACCCCCCCCAGAACTACATGGGGCAAAACAATAATACATGCATGAAAAAAAAGGAGATACAGCGATAATATGAGAGATGGACTGGACTACGTGGTGATTATGTCCCATTAACGATGATAGTTTTGATATTTGTTTGTATCTTCTTCTTCTTCGTTCGCCTTCAGACTTCTACATTAATGACTCTAATAAAGTCAGTAGTCAGCTCAAGGTTCCTGACATCTCGTTTGCCCTCAGACTTCTACATTAATGACTCTAATAAAGTCAGTAGTCAGTTCAAGGTTCCTGACATCTCCAAACAGTTTTTCATGGAAAGAAGTGGGTTGTTGCCATATGCTACTCCGTTCACTGCTGTAAGTTGGGCAGGACTGGAGCAGACGTTCAGCTGTCATGGGGCTGGAGCCACAGGAGCAGAGATCTGTTGGGCCAATTCTGTACTTGTGATATAGATGGTACCTCAACCTATTGTGACCAGTACATAAGTTTGTATCTGACAGTGAACAATGGCCTTACCCCTTGGTGTTTGACTGTGAGATGACAAATTTGACCGTCGCAGTGAAATCTCTTCCTCTGACATCTGCCGCAAGTCTCGTCGGGATATCTTGACGGGAGTGGTGACCTGCGGTTGTTCAGGAGCTCGAGGGTTAGCTCGTGATGAGGTGGGTCTGCTGGGGGCACTGCGGTTTGTGCTGATGTTGGTGGTGTCTCTACGGTGGAGTAAATGGGACAACTCAAGTCAGATTTAGTTCATAGCTTAAAGATCGCATCAATCACAGAATTTTAGACACATAGACAAGGCATTTTAATAATTAAAGATATTTATAATTTGAACCAGCTTTAAAGAAAAAGGGTTACACTTTAACACATTAACTACTGCAAGCCGCTGTCAGCGGCTCACAAAATAATCACATTTGGACCGCAAGCCACTTAGAGCGCCAATCTAATTTTAGTAATAAAACGAATGAAAAATGTACTGAAATACTCTCTGATCTGGTTCGAGATTTTAAGTTGCCACAGGAAAACAAATTCCCAAAGGATGGTTGTTGTAGAACACTGGAAAATTGATATTATGTTCATATTTTTCAGCGTTTTGGGTTAGTTACCAAATCGTGTAAAACTGTTTACCGTGGCAACTAGTGATAGGACTACAAAAAAATGTGTGTACATCTCGTCTAACGGCTGAATTGGATAGAAACGTGTTTCAACAATTGACTGATAGATCTAGCGACGAGGACAAGAGTGAAAACGGTGTGCACATTGATTGAAATTGTGATTTTGATAGAGATTAGGGGCGCAAGCAGTTATAATTGTGAAAATATTGCAAGTCCTTGGCCATCGGAGGGCCGTTAAATAGCAACAACCTGTATTAGAGTTACAACCGGTGTTTATTGTAATAGTACATTCATTTATCTTTAAAATGACGTATAATTCATAAAAATCTGTAAACAATTACGAAAACTACGGCTTACTTTGTGCAAACACCTACAGGATGAAAATGGGAAAAAAAATTAATTCGGCCACAGTGTGTTTTTCAATTCGGTAGTTAATGTGTTAAACATTTAGAATTTAAAAAATAAAAAAAATCATACTTTCTCCCTTTTCTTTTGCTCCCTATGGAGCACAAAGCCACCTCTGCAGCTGATTCCCTCTTACAGGAAACCTGCACCAAAGCATTCATGTGCTCTTGCTGTGGTGGTTTCTGTAGTAATTTGTTGATGAGATTGCCATCCCAATACTGTTTCACATTTAAAAAAAAAAAAGTTTTGGCGAGGCGCGTCCCATTCAACCTAGTCGGTTATATTAGGGCGCATCTCCAAATATAAAAGACCTTTAGGTCTGATTAGGAAGAAACTACTGTTTCACATCAGCTGCCTCATATGACATGCCTGTGTGTGCGTGTGTGTATATATATATATATATATATATATATATATATATATATATATATATATATATATATATATATATATATATGTATATATATATATATATATATATATATATATATATATATACATGCGCACCCTTGTCCTTGACAACAGCAACACTTTCTCTTTTACCACTAACCTCAAAAAGCAACAATAGCAACGTTGTCCAGAGGACAAGTTTCCACACTGTACATTAGCAATAAATAAGTGAACTTAAACACTGTGTCAATCTTGACATAATATAATCACAACTAGTGCATGCCATATATATGAGGTACTCAAAAGACACAAGAAACTACCAATCTATCTTGACAACCTACCCGTACTCAAATAATCCTAACATCACTTCTGGCACTATGACAACTTCCAAGACCAGAAATGGCATTGATATTTGTGACAACAAAAACCACACAACAGACACATGCTCTTCTCACACTCGAGTGCCACATCTTTTCCCTTCAACAACTTCTGTCAACTCCCCTTAGACAAACATCCTAACCTTTTCACCTTCCATACCTCAGGCTAACTCTAGCCAATAATAACTTCTACTTTAGTCACATGTCATAACAATCAGAGTTCAGCTACTTGTGCAAACATCACATGCAGCTCACAAACATTTAACTTGACTAACATTGCATTCACGTTTGCCACAACAAACATCGCTCCCCCAGGAGTATACAATCATGGTACCTTCTCACAATTACATCTTGACAAGATATATATATAAAGAGAGAGAGATGTATATAAAACTGATCTTCACTTTACAGGAAAATATAACATACATATGTATGTCAGACACACTAAACTCTGGTGCTCACTACCAAAAACAAATGAAAAAACAAAATATGCCAACAAACAAAAATTACAAAGCTAAATAAACAGAAACCTTAAATAAAATTTAGTGTAAAATTGTAACAACAACCCACTCAACACACTGTTCTTGAAGAAAACTGACAGCATAAGACTGGTCCTACATGTCCTGGAAAGGCAGAGCTGCAGCAATATAATTAATCATGTCAGGAAGGAACAGACAAAGACTGTAACGGCAGAGAAGATCTTACTGACTTCAGACAATTTAGAAGAAAGAGACCCCCAAAAAATTGGTGCCCAACAGGCTTTCTCTAAGGCCACTTAACAATACTTACCTAACAGCCGGGGAATCCTTCTGTGATGTGCTGTTGCTGATATGATTGTTCTGCTGCTGGTGGAACTGATATGGATGATGTGATGATGGTGGTAGGGGCTGTTGCTGAGACTGACTGCTGTATCTGGGTGTGGCTACTTCTGAGTCCACACTTTGGGCAGAGCTGTTGACTAGTCCTACATCTTCAGCAGCTGGTGGGAGGGGGGGGGGGGGGGGGGGGGGGGGGGTTGTAAATTGGTAAAATGTTAAGCACTTTATCTCCTTTACACTGTTTAATATAGTACCCTCACTTAACTCAATATTCTTTCTCTTAACCCCTTCAACAGCATAAACACACTAGCTTCCAAACATAGTATCCTCATTTAACTCACGGTTCTTTCTCTTAACTCCTTCAACAGCATAAAGGCATTAACTTCCAAATTTGACCTACTTTATGAAACATAAAACTTGGAAAAAAAGCTGGAAATCTTTGTTGATACATCATAACTTCACAGCTGCAAAGAATTAGGAATCAGGGAGGCAAACAGAAGGCTTTAACCCACAGAAGAGCAAAAAAGATAAATATGAATAATAGAAATTGTCAAAGAGAAGAATGATGCCTGAAATCAGGTTTTAAACAAAGACTGGGAGCACACAAGGATGGATCAGGTGTGGGAGCACTTGAAAATCCAATGTCACATGCTTTATTCAGCGAAATGGTTGTGGACAAACTGAAAAACACTGAAAGCAAGGAATCAACTAAAGGCAAAGAAAGATTGCTCAGGGAACCTTTTAGTTTACTAAAGAACTGTTTGAACCACCACTGTCAGGATGATTGCGCATCAGAAAAGAAGAAGAGGAAGAATATTTGAGGAAAACTTATTTGGACAACCACGAAGATAGTAACCCCTTCGGTCATGAATGACTATGGGAATGCGCCCCTGAGATGATAGCTGCATTTTTCCTGGTGTACCATTGAGCGTGTTCTTCTCTCTTTTGTTTGTTGTGAGAGCTTCTTTTCGCCCAATCTGAGGTGGTGCCGTAGAGAGCATCACCACTTGGTGAGATCGGCAGCTTCAATCTTCCAGGTCTCTCTTGCTTACATCTCTGAACCTCAGCAGCAGTTGCCAGGTTGTTCTTTAGCCATCTGCCAGTTGTCCAAAAAAAGGTACCACAAAGATATGCCCCTCAATAACATGAGATGCCTTATATGGCTCAGTAAACCAAGAATTTAATTCAACACCAAGCCTCCAACAATGCAAGAAATAGCAAGCATTGGTCAGAAAATGTCAGGCACATGAGCTCCAGGTCCTAATGATGTCCCATGCTTTGCATGTAAGTGATGCTTTTAGGTGAAAACTGGGAAAACCTGCACATATGCAAAGTGGTAAAATGAAAATAGAGTGTATGTGCCAAAAGAACTAAATTCCTCAGACATCAGTCAGTTCAGACCAATTTCATTATTCAATGTAGAAGGAAAGAATTTATTCTCTGTGATAGTAATAAGACACCACATACCTCCTTGAGAATGGGAAGATAGATGTTACCATCCAGATGGAAGGTATCCCAGTGTGTCAACAGGATACCACAATGATATGGGAAGCAAAAAAGGTCAAAATCTGACAGAACTAATCTCCACGTAATCTGGCTCGGTTTAGCCAATGCATATGGATAGGTCCTCCACCAAATGCTATGGCAGGCCCTTGAAATATCATGGGCCACAAGAAACTGCAGCAATGCTGAAGCTGTATTTCACAGGGTTCTTGGTAAAATTGTCCACTAAAGAGTACATACCAAGTCTGAATCACAACAGAATGTACCATACACCCATATCATTGATGATGGCTAAGCAGGTAATTCTCAAGGTGGCTGAAGGATTTATGAAAAGTCCAAAGCTTAATGGAGGGTGTCACATGCCACCACTTATGGCATTCATGGATAACACAACAATTCTGACATCAGATACCAGCCCTAGAAAGAACTAAGCTGGTACTGGACAAGCTTCAAACCTAAGAAGTCAGGAAAGGGAAGACATCCGAGGTTTCATATCAAAGCTGGAAAGGCCAAACTAGCGATTAAGAGAAAGTTCAAACTATTCAGCCCACATTAACAACTGGAAGACAATTACTCTCAAGCTAAAGGTGATCGGTTACACCTATATTACAAGACAGGGATTTGCCATAGTGACATCTGTTGGTGGTTTGAAGCATTAAAACAGGAGGGCAGTGGTAGTTCAGGAGATCGGAGAAGCAACAGAAGGTAAAAGGATGCAAAAAGCATGTAAAACAAGCTCAACATGATCAATGGACTACATGGGAAGGAGCTCTGTCAAGGTGACATCTGTTGGTGCTCTAACCAGAAGTACAGTGGTAGTTCAGGAGATTAAAGAAGCATAGAGGATGGAAAATACATGATCAACATGATCAATGGACTACACAGGAAGGAGCTCTGCCAAGGTGACATCTGTTGGTGCTCTAACCAGAAGTACAGTGGTAGTTCAGGAGATTAAAGAAGCATAGAGGATGGAAAATACATATATAACAAGCTCAACATGATCAATGGACTTCATGGGATGGAGCTCTGCAGAGGTTCTAGACATGGAATGATACAAGGTACCTATAAGACTCCACTTCATTATCAGATCAATGATCAATGTATGATCTTCTACCTTCAGCCACAAACTGTGCGAAATGAGAGAATCTGATGACTGTCAGTGTCCTGTAGAACAGTACATGACGCTGCTGTATACTATGAAATAATTTATGATGAGAAATAAAAAAGCTACAGTACAAACATCGCTTTTCAAGTATTATTTAACATAAATCTGAGACAAAAGATCTAAGATTCTGTCAGACTTTTAACCAATCAAATGACACTTGTAGAATTTTATCTGCTGCTTTGTTAAAATGAACTGTTTCAAAATGAATCCCAATGTACCTTGCTGTGAAATGATCCCTCTGGCAAGAAGTTCTTTAATCTTTTTCCTCAAGTCCCTGGCTGTTTTTCTGTAGTAAAACAAGTCCTTCTCCAGGTTCTGTATTCTGTTGACACAAAGCAGATATTTGATCATGTATATCATCATCATGTATATCATCATCATGTATATCATCATCATGTATATCACCATTGTTGCGTGCATATTTTGACGCACATATTACAAAAATCGATATGGCTATTTAATATGGAAAAGATATAGACATTCATTCATTTGTGTATGAAAATGCTGTCTATGGGGAAGGCTAGATAATCCATAATTGTTTTACCCTGTTGATTATAGGAGTAACCGTTCTTGATATTAATTCGGCGCATGGATATGACACCCTTGTCCGTACCTATTTCTTAGGGCCAGAAAATAGATTAATTTGCTTATTATGTTTATGGCCTGAATTCATATGTATTACATATTATTAGTACAAGTAGAATCAGTCCTATATTGTATATTTTGGATGGGTAGGCAGGACTATATTCTTGTTACACCGCTCTAGCGGAAGTAGGAGTTGTCTTGTCTAGTCGTGATGAGTTCCGATGTACCGTGACAATGGCGGGTACGCATTTTTCCAGGGGCTGGTATATTCTTCAGTAAAAATGATTTACGAAGTGGTTTTTCTTCTATAGGAGATTGTGTCTTTACTAGAGTTGTGTTAGAGACTCTCCTAATGTACGGTACCATGTATGATTCGGACTCCAGGTAATTCCAGTCCCTGTTTTTGATGATCTCAGGTCGGTTAGGCCTAGCTGGAATTTTGTGCTTCGCAACGCTAGGGTCAAGTTTGTATCGACGGAGATGACGGGCTCCATACTGTAATTATGTCTACGTGAGGTAACTGGATTACTGTAGATCTGTATGGAGGAACTTTATGAAATTATGCATATGTATTTCAAATTAACTTTGGCTTATCTATACCCTCCTGTGAGTGAGTGAGCGACGACTCAGGAAGGCGGCCATGTTAGATTCCTGTCATCATATTTTTGTATTACTGTCCAAAGAACGGGGCATGTATCTTATTACTCGGACAGTGACAAGGAGATCTCAATCTTGATAGTTTATGAATGTGCCATGACATAGGATCTACTATGTATGCCTGCAAATTGATATGTCAACATACCCATGATTTACTCGTAATGTCCCAGTGTGTGAGTCTAAATAAACTGTGTAAACAAAGATTCCAGCAGTCTGCATTGGTGCCTTGTAGACACAAGTGAATGAGTGTTTAGATTGGTCAGAACACGAACAGTAAACCATTCGCGTTAATCACACTCTACACTTCTACCAATATATACACCATCCTGCGTCGGTTGAAGTGACCAAGTTTAGGGCCTGCTTCCCCTGGAGCCTTAGAGGGAAACTACTGTTTACAGCTGCCTTTGCCTTCCCTAACTTAGGACTAGGGTGAGTTACCCATTTACAGCTGGGTAGACTGGAGCATGCCTGATCTCAACAACTCTGTACACTACAATGGACACATACAGTAGTGGCACCACAAACAACATGCTACAGTGATTGATAGTGGAGCTTTACAGAGGAAGGAGAACACACCACACTTTACAGAAGGTTTACAGTATACAACTGATACTTCTTTACAGACTGACATTTTACAGTGTGTGTGTTGGGACAAGAAACTTTACAGTGGAAAGTAAAGTTTACAACCATCATCATGTATATCATCATCATGTATATCATCATCATCATGTATATCACCATCATCATGTATATCACCATCATCATCATGTATATCATCATCATCATGTATATCACCATCATCATGTATATCATCATCATCATTTTCCTTTGTGCTCCTTAGGGAGCATGCAGTCACCACTCCAGCTGGTCCCGCAGGAAAAGGAGAGGGAAAGGATCCCGTTACACGCCCATTGAGGCATAATGGGAATATGGTGTTAGGCTGATAAGGGTGGATTTGAGCTGAAGTGAAAAACTTGCCACCCTTATCGACACCTGGTATTAAAGTGTAAGATGTAGGTGTCTTCTCTGATTTAGGATGTTGCTGTGTATGTGGTAGTGGAACAGTTCACAGGGTTATCACACAGGCAACATGACGTGTAGAGTCATAGAAAGGGTAACTTCGTTGTATAAGTTTCTTCCATTTATTGCACGCCACAAAACAGTCATGATACTTATGACATCAACATAGTTAACGAGTTCAGCAAGATGATATGGCACATTGAAAACAATTTCTGTAGTCAGCAATGACAGCTGTTGTATATATGCGTCATAAGACATCACAGTTCAATAGATTCAGAAATTCATAAATCATAGAGTTCTAGTTCGTGAAGCTGTATAAATAATAATAATTTCTATAACTTCTGCAACAGTGTCAGCTACAGATCTTCAATGTTCATAAACAATAATAAATGCTCCCATTCTGATGCTAGCAGATCAGTTGTATACAATAAGTCCGTTCACTGTCTGCACGTGAATAGCATACATGGGCTACAGGTCAGCTCGACCTTTATAATGTTCCTAAGTCTAACCATCTGACTTGGACGTGATCTCTGATATAACGAATCCTGGAACACAGACAATAGTCTTGTTGGTCTAGAGCGACCCATATATATTTAACTAGTTCAGGTATAAAGCTACCGGTGACTTAATCCTAGTCAAAGTACCTCTCCATTTTGAATCACACAGGCGAGCAAATAGGCGACAAAATGACGAACCTCTAGATGATAGCATAAAGTTCGATACAAGAGGAATTACCTTATTTCGGAAAATCAACCATGAACATATGCCTCCAGGCAGGCGTGAATAATACTGGGAAATAGTCTAGTTAGCTAACTAACTCACAACGACAATGTATTTCCCTCAGAGAATCACAAGACGCAGTTGCGTCTGCTCGCTTCTTAAACCATTTCTCAACTGCCCCAACTGGGCGGAACACACAGAACGAACTCTCTGCTTTTGACATGCGCAGAACGACAATCTCTGAGTTGCCGTTCACAATAAGACGATTCTAAGAACATTCGAGATAAAAGTCTTACACAGTCGCGCCTTTTATGGTCATGAAAAGAAGCGTTAAGAAAGGTTTCAGACATCTACCATAGTTGACTGGTACTACCAAATAAGGAGATGTGGTCACGCTTCGTTCAAGAAATTATAGACCGAACGTGTCTCTATACAAGAGAAGGCAAACTCCTAAAAAATTGTAGTTTCGATAACTCGGATTATGTCCCTTTGACCATAGAAAACATAATACACACTTCAGTCAAAAAAATGATCATACATATGAAAAATGTTTATACAAACGAAAAATAATAATGATCCGTGCGTAACATTACCGCACCCTCCCTGGAGCCGGAAAAAATCTAGGCTCCTAACGCACGTATGATGCGTGGATATATACCTAACAAATTAGCTCAACGCATGGAGCGACACTGAGATCATATCTCAGATCCTTAGAGAAAAAATTTATCTAAGTATACGCTGATATATTCCAGGAAGGTGCCACCAACACACGCCACAATGATGGCAACAACATAATGACAATCAAATTATTCTCATACCAATATATGAAATTAAATATATTATGTGTTATCATACAATGTGTTGCAAATAGCGGTGTAATTTACTAATATACCGCACTATATTATTACATTATATAAAGTAACAGTAATTAATAAGTAATACATGTGTTGATCTTCGGTGACATAAAACATTCAATAGAAGAAGATGTGGACATCATCCGCTCCCAATGTAGGACAGGACTTGATATCCTCAAAGTTCCACAATGGACATAAACTCGCAGACTTCAATGATGTGCTGCGAAAATATCAATAACACAAATCTTAAAGACAACTGGTAAATTTCTTAATACAATCCTGAAAATAATTTATTTAAATGTGGCCGAGTGATCTTTTGGCCCGTATATCACTAACTAAGCCTTCTTAGATAATTACATGGTACAATGTTATAAATTTCCCTCAAAAAAAAAAAAAAGACAAAATCTACTAACATGTCATTATAACATTGGACTGTATATCAGGAAATATATATATATGACAGAAGAATCATGTGGAATCGTGTGGACATCTGGACAGAATGTCTGCCATTACATTATCCGAACCACGGATAGCTCGAACCGAGAAATGAAATGGTTGAAGAGCTATGGCATAACGAGTGGACCTCGAGCTCTTCAAGTTTTTGCTCTGAATAGCAGTAAGCGCTTTCTGGTCGGTTTCCACAATGAAATGTGCGCCTAGAAGAAATCTTTGTAACTTCAGAATAGACCATACCATAGCCAATAACTCACGGTCTAAAACCGAGTAATTCTTTTCTGCAGCGTTTAATTTCCTAGAGATATACATCACCGGATGCAAAGTATCAGAATACTCCTGCATTAGTGCTGCCCCAATCCCTGTTGACGAGGCGTCACTTCGAAGAACAAAAGTCTTCTCAATAGTAGGTAACTTAAGAATAGGTGGAGATGAAAATAGGGCTTTAACCTGGTCCAATGAGGATTGACATTCTTTAGACCAGCGGATCAGATTAGGCGACCCTTTCTTCAATAAAGTAGAAAGCGGTGCCATAATGGAGGACAGATTCGGAATGAATCGTCCGTAGAATTGAATCAAACCTAATAGACTCCTTACTTGTTTCTTCGTCTTAGGGACCGAAATGTTAAGTATTTTTGAAACATTGTGGTCCTCTGTCTTTAAAAGACCATGACCAACCCGATGACCTAGGAAAGAAATCTCGCTAAAGCCTATAAAGGCTTTAGAGGGTTTTGCAGTCAAGTTATACTCGCGAAGAGTAGACAGTAATTCGTATAAACCCAAATAGTGATCTTCCCAAGAATCACTGAATAGACAGATATCATCTAGGTATGCTATGACATCTGTACGATATGCGAGAATTCGCCGCATCATGCGTACGAATGTAGCAGGGGCGTTCATAAGACCAAAAGGCATGAAATTCCATTGGAATAAACCCCTAGGTGTAGAAAAAGCTGTAAAAGGTTTGGCACGTTCAGTTAGCGGGACTTGCCAATAACCTTTAGACAAATCTAGTTTGGTAAAGAATCTAGAATTAGAAAGTTTATTGAGTAGCTCTTCTAATGAAGGCATAGGTTCAGCATCGAACTTCGTAACTTGGTTCAATTTGCGATAATCTACGCAAATGCGAATGTTATTATCCTTCTTTCGAACAATAACCATAGACGAAGAGTATGCTGAAGTGGATGGTTCAATGATTTCCAAACGTATCATTTCATCCAATTCTTTTTCGACTTGAGACTGGAAATGGATAGGTATTGGATATGGTCTGACTCTGATAGGATTGTGATCAGTTAGCACAATGTCATGTTCTATGACATGTGTGTGTCCCGGGATGTCTGTAAGAACATCCTGAAATGTTTGCAACATCGAAGAAACTTGTCGATGTTCCTCAGCGGAAAGATTTGGAGAAACGGTCACGTTTTTCCAAGATTCCGTAGAATAAAGTGGGACCATAGAAAGAGGAAGATTGACATCAGAAAAAGTAGTTTCCTCATCCTGTATAACTGACAGAGATGAGTACTGACCATGAGTTGCTTGTGAATTGTCCGTAGCCTGGAAAATAGGCTGCAAATAGTCAGGTCTTTCATAAAATTCTGTGAGCATATTTATGTGGAAAGTTTTATGCTTTCCATCAATATCGACAACATAGTCGACATCAGAAATTTTGGAGACTATTGCATATGGACCTTTCCATGCAATTAGAAGTCTGTTCTCCCTTGAAGGAAGTAGAACGAGAGCTTTGTCACCTGGACAAAGTTGTCGTAGACATCTATTCTTATTTGCAAACTGCCTTGCCTTTTCTTTAGCAAATTCTGAAGACGAAGTTGCTAGTTTGCATGCCTCGATGATCTTTTGCCTAAGAGCAATGACGTACTCATAAGAAGATTGAGTCTCATCGCTAATATTATCGGCAGTGATTAGATCGTGAAGTAAAGACATAGGGCCGCGCGGTTGCGCGCCAAAGACAAGTTCAAAAGGGGAAAACCCCGTATGTTCATTGGGGACCTCTCTATACGCAAAGAGAGCCGCGGGTAATACCCTGTCCCAATCCTGAGGATGATCCTCAGTTATTTTACCAAGTAAAGTTTTCAGAGTCCTATTTAAACGTTCGACCAACCCATTAGACATTGGGTGATAGATACTGCTGAGAGACCTTTTAATGTGTAGCATAGACATTACCTGTGACATAGTGTCTGATATAAGTTGGGTGCCATGGTCTGACAATATTTCTCCGGGAAAACCCAAGCGAGAAAATATCAGCCAAAGAGCATCTGCGATATCAGCAGTTGAGATGCTCTTGAGAGGTATTGCCTCTGGCCAACGTGTGCACATATCGACACATGTAAGGATAAATTGATGTCCTCTAGCCGACTTAATTCTAAAAGGACCGATAATATCTATTGCCATTTTTTGAAAAGGGCGAATAGGAATGTCAGCAGCCTGGATAGGCGCAGCATGTCGTGGTCCTTTAGATTTGACCTCCTGACATACTTTGCAAGAGCGACAGTACATTCGTATGTCCTTGCTCACAAATGGCCAAAAGAAAGCCGCAAGAACCCTCGACTTTGTACGGGAAAAACCCATATGTCCAGCACATTGCGAGTCATGAGCATGTTGCAATATTTGCAATCTCATGCTCTTAGGCACAAGAATTTGTGAATGAGTGGACGTAGTCGAGTCTTGTACCATACGTACAAGTACGCCGTTCTTCATAGAAATCCAAGATTTCCTATTAGTGTTCTGATTAGGATCACCTTTTTTTGCTAGAATGAAGAATTTTTGTAAAGAAGGATCTTCTTCTTGCAATTTGATAAATGAGTCACGTGTAATAGTCAAGTGACTATCTTGGTCATTTACTTCATCATTATTAGTTAATGAAGTTTGAGGTGGATCCAGAGCATGTGCTCTTGTGACCACCGCATTGGTAGCTTCAATGTTTTGCTCTTCCCAAACAGCAATCTGCTGTGGGGTACATTCCCTAACTCCGTGAATACGACCAATAATAAGGTCCGCAATAGGGTTTGGAAGTAGACACGCGTGGACCTCTCCCGTGAAGAAAGGAGTAGCAATGTGTATTATAGCAGTAGGATACTTTTCTAACGTGCCACCAAATGTGACACATTTGATGACTTTTCCTGTAGCACAGGATGGATCTACAAGAGATTGCCTAACGCCGACAGTAGTACATCCAGAATCAAACAACACTGAGACTGGATTACTATTTACTAGCCCCTTATGTAATATAAGAGAACCTCTCCCATCATGAGCAACATTAGCAGGAAGAGCGGGCAAAGGATGACCACAGCTTAGAGTACTAACGGTTTTCGGATCAAATAAAGTACTGCATTGGATACATTTATTTGCCCTACCAAAATCAAAAGATGAGCATCCGATAGCATTATGGTCTTTATCATTATTAACCTGTTTATCTGCTCCCTGAGATTCTTGTTGAACAGAGTTTGTCTGTTGATATCTTTTTCTCTTATGTTGCGATCTACCGCGACCATTATTGCCTCTGCAATTATCATTAAAGTCCCTACTGTAATTTTTATCCTGGTTTGAGTTCCAGTTTCCATAACTGTTATTACCATCTCTATACTGTTGAGAACCTCTATTATCTTGGTATTGAGGTCTCTGCATAAAATATTTACCTCTATACCGATTACCTTTGTGAAAATTTCTAAAGTTAACCGGAGTAGAATAACGTGTAGTATTCGGTTGTCTCCAGTTCTGGGAAGAAGAATCACCCTGGAATTGATCACTATGGTTCTGGGCATAATTACGATTACTCTTTTTATTGAAATTTTTCTGGCTACCCTGAAATTTACGCATAAAATTTGGGCCATAAGGTGCTGCCGAAGCAACTGGCAGACCTTCTTTCACCTTAGAGTTACTAATGGTTATGTGCGGATGCGCAGTAACATACTGGCTACAGTATTCTTCCATTTCTTTTATGTTTTTAGGCTTACGCTCATGAAGAAAAGATAGAAAAGCTTCATTAACAGAAGACATAACCTTATCTCTAAGTAGTAAATCCATAAGAGCTTCAAATGTATTTTCTGTCTTAGACAACTCAACCCATCGTAAAAAAGTAAGACGGATGCCTGAGATGAATTCAGAGAATTCAACTCCAGTTTCTGGTAACATGGTTTTAAATTTAAGACGATATCCGTCCTCGTTAAGTTGGTACTTCTTTAACAATGCCGCCCCGACAACCTCATAGTTGTTTTTGTCAGGCACATCTACCATACTCAACAAAGTCAAAGCATCACCTCTAAGTATCTTGGACAGATGATACACATATAATGTTTTATCTATATTATGCACATTACATGCACTTTCAAATCTATCTAGATAAAATGTTATATCATCGATTGAGGGATTAAATGCTGGTAGATTAAGCTTGAAATCCTTAGCATTAGTCTTATTTGACACCTTATTTGCATCATTAGCATTACCAGTGTTCAATAACTTTAACTTCTCTAACTCTAAAGCTAAGACTTTTTCATCATGTTCCATTTTTGCTTTTCTCTCATCAGCCTCTCTTTGTAACCTTCTTTCTTCAGCCTCAGCCTGTAACTTTCTTTATAGTGAAAGCTAACTATGCAAGAACTATGTAAACAATAACAAGACAATGTAAACAATAACAAAGGTCACCAACAATGTAAACAATAACAAAGATCAAAGTCAATGTAAACAACAACAAAGATCAGAGTCAATGTAAACAACAACAAAGATCAGAGTCAATGTAAACAATCAACAAAGATCAAACAATACGAAAACATTCGCATAAGTCAAATACACAAACAGCAAAACTAAAAAGAAATATGCGAAGATATGACTAACAAATGACGCTACAGTGTATACACAAAAATATACGTAAAAACTGAATAATAGCAAAGGGGAGACCTACAAATACAAACAATCGAAATCGAAACTAAAAAACACAAAGAAAGAGAGAAAAGAAAAAAGAAAAAAAAAATATATACAAGAAACAAAAATAAAGCACAACTCGTCACAACTAAACAGATATAGCAACGATTGTCGCTAGCAAATTTCACTGTAGGAAATTCGCACAGTCCCTAACGAAAACGCTAACAGTAGAACCTCTGTGACGTGGTATCTTCTACTGAAAGACACCGCCCAACCGAGAAAACCCGCTGAAATATAAACATATAAATATACAAATAACAAATAACATATAACATATAAACATGTATCATGAAAACAATAGGAGAAAGTGTGAAAGTACAGAAGGCTCAGTTAGAACATAAGGGCACAGTTCACAAACAAAACAGGCCACTTAACTTCTATAAATCCAGCGTCAGCACGGTGCAGAACAGGATGTAATCAGCATTCTGAGGATAATGATCCAACGTTGATTAACTTCTGCTCCCATAAACAGCCATGACGAAGGAAAAGAGCTTCTAATACTGCAACAGTTGTTACGGCACTTGACCTTCTGAATCTTCTAAATTGATTTAACCGGCACTTGACCTTCTGAACCCGCAACAGTACCCCTGAGACCGGAACAGTTGTTACGGCACTTGTCCTTCTTTTCACCAGATCAGGAAATCCATTCGCTCGGTACTTGTCCTTCTAATCTTACATAAACTTCAATATTGCCGAGCAGCGCCGGGTAGTTTCAAAATCAGCAACTGTCAGAAAATCCGGATACTTTCAATAAAATTTCTTGTAAGGTGGTAGTTGATGCTGTAGTTGTATCTAGTATGATGATGATGTCTGGGTTTGCTGACCCCCTTGATAGCTGGAATCAGAGTGAACCAATCTATGGCCACCAAAAATGATATGGTGCGCCAAAATATCAGATGATAGAACCAGCTCTGGCCACCAAAAATGATAAGGGTGGATTTGAGCTGAAGTGAAAAACTTGCCACCCTTATCGACACCTGGTATTAAAGTGTAAGATGTAGGTGTCTTCTCTGATTTAGGATGTTGCTGTGTATGTGGTAGTGGAACAGTTCACAGGGTTATCACACAGGCAACATGACGTGTAGAGTCATAGAAAGGGTAACTTCGTTGTATAAGTTTCTTCCATTTATTGCACGCCACAAAACAGTCATGATACTTATGACATCAACATAGTTAACGAGTTCAGCAAGATGATATGGCACATTGAAAACAATTTCTGTAGTCAGCAATGACAGCTGTTGTATATATGCGTCATAAGACATCACAGTTCAATAGATTCAGAAATTCATAAATCATAGAGTTCTAGTTCGTGAAGCTGTATAAATAATAATAATTTCTATAACTTCTGCAACAGTGTCAGCTACAGATCTTCAATGTTCATAAACAATAATAAATGCTCCCATTCTGATGCTAGCAGATCAGTTGTATACAATAAGTCCGTTCACTGTCTGCACGTGAATAGCATACATGGGCTACAGGTCAGCTCGACCTTTATAATGTTCCTAAGTCTAACCATCTGACTTGGACGTGATCTCTGATATAACGAATCCTGGAACACAGACAATAGTCTTGTTGGTCTAGAGCGACCCATATATATTTAACTAGTTCAGGTATAAAGCTACCGGTGACTTAATCCTAGTCAAAGTACCTCTCCATTTTTGAATCACACAGGCGAGCAAATAGGCGACAAAATGACGAACCTCTAGATGATAGCATAAAGTTCGATACAAGAGGAATTACCTTATTTCGGAAAATCAACCATGAACATATGCCTCCAGGCAGGCGTGAATAATACTGGGAAATAGTCTAGTTAGC
Source organism: Oreohelix idahoensis (assembly GCA_024509875.1). Classification (NCBI taxonomy): domain Eukaryota; kingdom Metazoa; phylum Mollusca; class Gastropoda; order Stylommatophora; family Oreohelicidae; genus Oreohelix; species Oreohelix idahoensis. Next base: position 149,847 of record JAMPIV010013067.1, on the reverse strand, counting down.
TAACTAACTCACAACGACAATGTATTTCCCTCAGAGAATCACAAGACGCAGTTGCGTCTGCTCGCTTCTTAAACCATTTCTCAACTGCCCCAACTGGGCGGAACACACAGAACGAACTCTCTGCTTTTGACATGCGCAGAACGACAATCTCTGAGTTGCCGTTCACAATAAGACGATTCTAAGAACATTCGAGATAAAAGTCTTACACAGTCGCGCCTTTTATGGTCATGAAAAGAAGCGTTAAGAAAGGTTTCAGACATCTACCATAGTTGACTGGTACTACCAAATAAGGAGATGTGGTCACGCTTCGTTCAAGAAATTATAGACCGAACGTGTCTCTATACAAGAGAAGGCAAACTCCTAAAAAATTGTAGTTTCGATAACTCGGATTATGTCCCTTTGACCATAGAAAACATAATACACACTTCAGTCAAAAAAATGATCATACATATGAAAAATGTTTATACAAACGAAAAATAATAATGATCCGTGCGTAACATAGGCCCATATTCTTTTGTCCATTGGCATACTAGGGGTTATGTGGTCAGCATCGTGCCGGCAGCCTTAACCTTCCCAGAGTTCCTCTGGTACCCAATTCATGAGGCTGGGTCAACCCCCCGGAGCCGTTTGCGTCTAAAAAAATCCCACCTCAACTGGGGATCGAACCATGGACCACCGAGCTAGGAAGCCAGTGTACTAACCACTGTGCTACCACGGCTCCGGTCCCGCAGGAAGCCTACATCAAACTCTTGGCGTGCTCTTGCTGTGGTGGTTTCTGTAGCAACTAATTTTACAGCATGCCCAAACCTTAGTGGCCTTGTATGACATGCCTGAGGATGCAGTGGACCTATTCTTTATGTGTCTCTTCAGAGATCCCCCCCACCCCGAACTATACTTGGGAAATAATGTACGTGGTTTCAGTTATTACTGCTGATATTAAATCCGTAAAAGTTAAAAGTATGCAACACCCAAAACTCTTTGTACTGTAGCAGTCAAACTTTCTAAATTATTTTTTTTACAAATCTGTACGTGCAGCCATGTATCTATGAATCCACACAACTAGAACCTACATATCTGAGGACCTACTGTATCTTCCCTATGACAACATGACTTGATAGAATACCATACAAAGGATAATTTACAATGTGAATAACATCATTGCACACGATAAGCATACATGTACACAAATAAACACTAATGAAGATACATACACAGAATACTTCACATTGTTTATGAATTAAAATTCACAACTCAGGAACTCTAAATAAAAGATGTTTTTTACTTTAACTCTTAGGGAGGGAACTTTTTCAAGTGGCAGCAATCCTGCCTAGGTTTTTTTTTTTCTTCAGATGTGCAATCTCCCCTGGAAGGTCCAATTAGCAGAGTTGTTAGAGAGTGGGTCTCTCACAGCAAAGGTACCAGGTTCAAAACATGGTGGCGTCACACTCTAGTCTACACAGCTGTAACTGGGTATCTGACTCTGCTCATGAGTTAGGGAAGCCAAAGGCAGTGAGGAAGGGAACTGGTCATCCCACCTCTTGAAGTTGGATTAAGTATAGTGAAGTCTCTAACACTTCCCTCTCCTATGGCAGTATCTCCTATGTGACTATCTTCACCTTTTTTAATCTTCTCTGGTCTAGTTTTTTTTTTTTTTTTAATGTTAAAACTGTATACAGCACAAAGTTGTCAAAATATTTATATTTTCTTTACACATAACAGACAGAAACTTAAAAAAAAAAAAAAAAATCACTATAAAATTGTTATGCACACTGGGCACTCCAAAAGCCATAAATGTTACAAATTTGCCAATCTATACCTTGTAGCGGTATGGCAGCATGTGTGCCCTGACAATCCCCAGAGCTATGCCAGTGGGAGTTTTACTCCTGGTAGGTCTAACCAAGCTGGACTGGTCTGCATGGGTAGGGGTCAGACAAAAGCTGGTACCCTGGTCCTCCAGGTTGGGGGTTTTAGCACAGGGCAGACACCCCTGTCTATGTAAAAAATCGCACATGTTACGGAAATGGCAATAAATGAAAAAACTTTGATGCGGGACGGACATCCAGAGTCTCAGGCTCGTATGACTGACAGTGGTGAAAGCCGAAAGGAAGCCACTGGCATGAAAACGGATGCCCAGACCGCAAAACACGAAACCAGAATTGGTTTTTGGAATGTCAGAACCATGAATGAGGCAGGAAAGCTGAGACAGATCACAGGAGAGATAAGGAATTACAAACTGCATATCCTGGGAATAAGCGAGAGCAGATGGACAGGGATGGGGGAAACAGTACTTTATTCTGGTAGAGAGGATGGTCAGCACAATGAAGGTGTAGCCATTATCCTGAAGAAAGGAATGGAAAGGTCTTTACTGGAATGGAAACCCATTAACAACAGACTAATAAGAGCAAGACTGAGAGGGAGATTCACCAACACCACAATTATACAATGCTATGCACCAACAAACGACAGCGATGAAGAGATCAAGGACGAGTTCTATCAACAGGTACAAAAGGAAATGGAAACTGTACCCAGGTACGATCTTATTATAGTAATGGGAGACCTAAATGCGAAAGTTGGAACACACAATAATTATAACGAAAGAGTAATGGGGAAATGCGGCAGTGAAACAGTAAATGAGAATGGGGACAAATTAATAAGCTTCTGCAGTATTAACAATCGGAGATTTTAATGCCAGAGTTGGAAATGACCATGCTAGATGGGGTGGCGTTATCGGAAGATATGGAGAAGATACTCTCAATGACAATGGAAAGCGACTCCTTAGATTCTGCAGTGAGCAGAATCTGATCATTACAAACACAAAGTTCCCCCATAAGCGCATACATGCATACACTAGATGTGAACCAACCAAGAATGAGAAGTCAGTGATCGACTATGCCATTGTTCGGAGAAGCTCATTCAGATATGTCCGAGATGCAAGAGTCTGGAGGGGGCCAGAGATTGGAAGTGATCACTACCTGCTAACAATCAAACGAACAACTGAAAGAGTTGCTCAGCCTAGGAACTGCCCAACATCACGCAAGAAACCAAGAAAACGAGCAGGAGAAATGAGCATTAGGACCTACAAGCTGAGAGAGCCAGAAATTAAGACCAGATATCAGGGGCTTATTGCTACAGCAGTGAGCAACACAGAAGAACGACCTGATGACTTGGAAACCCTCTGGAATAAATTCAAGGATATCATAAAGACAGCTGCTGCAGAAGCATGCGGTGAAGTCCGACTTGGGAACCAGAGAAAGAGGACACCTTGGTGGACAGAGGAAGTCAAAGAGAAAATAAGAGAGAAGAAAATGGCATGGAAACAATACTTAGGAGCTAAAAACACAACAGGACAAATGGAAAAATATAGAGAATATGTGATACTCAGAACAGAAGCAAAGAACAAAGTGCTAGCAGCAAAACAGAAGTCCTGGGAAGAATTTGGAGAAAAGCTAGAAAAAGATGCACAAGAAAACCAGAAATTGTTCTATAAGACCCTAAAGAACATGAGGAAGGAAAAACAATGCCCTCTCAAATTTATAAAGGACAAGCAAGGCAAATTGCTTACTGCCCCGAAGGAAGTAATGGAAAGATGGAAAGAATATTTCTCAGAACTCCTGGATGGTGAGCATGGTGAAGCAACAGAAATGATAACCACTAGCACAGAAGAGAAAACCAATGATGGTGAAGATGACATAAAGATGGAAGAACTGAGGGCAGCACTAGAGAAAATCAAGATGGGCAAAGCAGCAGGGCATGATGGTATAACACCAGAAATGGTTAAGTACATGGGAGCATCAGGCGACCTATTACTCTTAAAGGTCCTACAGGCAGCATGGTGCAACAAGACCATACCAAAGGATTGGGAGATTGCCATCATAACACCAATTTTCAAAAAGGGTGACAATCGACAATGTGGAAACCATAGAGGCATATCCCTTCTCAGTGTCCCTGGTAAAATCTACTCTAGAATCCTAGAGCAGAGACTCCGACGCCTAGCTGAGCCACAATTGGATGAGGTCCAGTGCGGATTCCGAGCAAACCGAAGTACTCAAGACCTAATCTTCACACTCAAACAGCTGAGTGAAAAGGCCCTTGAGTATAAGAGTGAGATCCATCTTTGTTTCATAGATCTGGAAAAGGCGTTTGACAGAGTCCCCTGGAGCAAACTTTGGGACTGTTTGGCAAGGAAGAATATTCCAGCACCTCTGATTCATGCTATACAGAGCTTCTACAAGTCTTGCAGAAATTATGTGAGGACAGCAAACCATAAGTCAGAAGAGTTCAGGACCACCACTGGTGTAAGACAAGGTGATATCCTGTCACCTTATCTTTTCATACTCCTCATGGACGATGTCATCAAGGCATGTAAGGAGAGAACAAGAAAGTATTCAGTGGGGTACTGGAAGATGAGACAGGTCTATATTTCGGAGCTGGCATTTGCTGATGATGTTGCCCTGATTGCTAAATCAGAGGCACATCTCCAATCCAACCTGCAAGTCTGGAAGGAAGAGCTGGAGAAGAGAGGGATGGTCATAAGCAGCTCTAAAACAAAATCCATGGTGATATCACGAGAAGAAAGAAAACATCAGATTAAGTTGGGAGAACAGGTCCTGGAGCAGGTCGACCACTTTAAATATCTCGGAGCTATTATAGACCGAAAGGGAGGCATCAAAGAAGAGTTGGCCACTCGAAAAGCAGCGGCTGGGAGACTTTTTCAGGCCATAAATCGTGGATTCCTCAGCAAGAAAGAGGTTGGTAAGAAAACGAAGATGGCTGTATACCGCTCCACCTATGTCCCAGTTTTGACATATGGATGCGAGTCGTGGGCAATGACTACAACCCACAAAAGCCAGATCCAAACCTCAGAAATGAGGTATCTGAGGAAAGTGGTTGAAGTAACAAGAAGAGACATGGTCCGCAACCAGACGATACGTCAAGGCCTGAAATCCCATCCGCTGCAGACCCAAATAGAACAGTCCCAACTAAGATGGTTTGGCCATGTCTGCAGAATGGGAGAAGATCGGCTACCACGACAAGCATGGGAAACAAAGAGCCAGGGATCCAGACCTCCAGGACGACCCAGAGTTCGCTGGGAGGACAACATTAGACAATCTTTGAAGGACCGAGGACTAGAATGGAACCAGGCCAGGAAGAAGACAGCTGATAGAATGGTCTGGCGCTCTCTCTTCCAAACCTCTACACCTCACGGTAGAAGGGGAACGACTAAGTAAGTAAGTAAGTAAGTATTTTTTTTTTTTTTTTTTTTTTTTTTTTTTTTTTTTTTTTTTTTTTTTTTTTGCGTTCGCCCGCTAATACTCGAGGCGAAATCTCAGGTTATTATTTTTTATGTCTAACCTGACATTGATTTTACGTGAGTATCCCTTTATTTCTTGTACAGAGACAGGTGTCCCTCGCCATTCAGGCAAATACTCTCCGATTTCGGAGGTACCCATTGCAGCTGGGTCGGCTCAGGAGCCGCCAGTCCCTGGTCGACGACACTCCTTCAAATGTCCTCGCCAGGTCTCGAGTTAATCCAGTCCAAATCCCGGTCGACGAAAAATCCTCAAATGCCGTCGCCCGGGTTTGATCCTGTATCACCCGGTCGCCAGAGCGGTGTTGTAACCACTACGCTGTAAGTATTAACAACCTGGTCATTGGAGGAACACTTTTTCAACACAAAGAAGTGCACAAGTTAACATGGGAATCACCAAATGGACGAGACAAAAACCAGATAGATCACATAATGATCAATGGCAGATGGAGACATGCACTACAAGACGTGAAAGTAAGAAGAGGCGCAGATGTGGGAAGTGAACATCACCTAGTAGTAGCAAGACTGAAGGTGAAACTCAGAGCTGCTGGAGCAGTTGTAGTCAAACAGAAAAGATACAACATCACGAAACTTAAGGACCCCCTCACCAGAAAAGCGTTTGTGGTTGACGTAAAGAGACAATATCTGATTACCTAAAGCCAGGAAAGAACAGAGACCGACGACGTCGACCAGAAATTCAACACCATCTCAACAATATACAAAGAAAGCAGCAAGTCATGCTTGGGATTCCAGGAAAGAAAGAGCCAAGACTGGATAACACCAGAAATGCTAAACACCATAGCGAAGAGAAAGGAAATGAAAAGAAAGAAAACAGAAGCTAAGTCTCCCAGGTTAAAGGCAATATATAATGAACAGTACAGTCAGCTGGACAAGGAAGTAAAACGTCAAACCCGTGCTAACAAAAGGACATTTCTGGATGACCTTGCAAGACAGGCAGAAGAGGCAGCACTGAGAAATGAACAAAGCACAGTCTATAAAATAACTAAAGCTATCAGTGGAAAACGAGGTGCAAACAACATAACGTTAGTAAGAGACAAGCAAGGGAATCTCATCACCACAGCACAGGGGCAGGAAACAAGATGGGCAGAGCACTTCAGAGAAACACTGAATAAGGAACCACCAGAGACTCAGCTGAATGTTCCTGAGGCTGAAAGTGACTTAGATGTAAATACAGACATTCCATGAAAAGAAGAAATCATCACAGCTATCAAAGGGCTAAAAAATGGAAAAGCGCCTGGTCAAGACAATCTAAATGCTGAGCTATTCAAGACAGACCCTGAACTAGCAGCAGAACTATTAGAACCACTATTTGCACAAGTCTGGGAAACTGAGACAACACCAACAGAGTGAAGTAAAGGAATAATTGTCAATTTGCCCAAGAAGGGTGACCTTGCAGACTGCAACAACTGGAGAGGAATTACCCTCCTCTCAGTTCCCAGCAAAATACTAGGCAGGATAATCATCCAGAGAATTTCAAAAGCAGTTGACCATAAACTGAGGAAAGAACAAGCGGGCTTCAGAAAGAACAGAAGATGTGCAGATCATATATTTACCCTCAGGAACATTATAGAGCAGTGCTCAGAATGGCAGAGACAGCTGTACATTAACTTTGTTGATTTTGAAAAGGCTTTCGACAGCATACACAGGGACAGCCTATGAAAAATTCTGAGGGCTTATGGAATTCCCAGCCGCATTGTTTCCATCATAAAAAGCCTCTATTCTAACTTTACGTGCAGTGTTGGATCGAGTAATGTAACTTTCGAAGTGAAAACAGGAGTACGACAGGGATGCCCCTTATCAACAACATTATTTTTGACAGTCATAGATTGGGTGATGTGCCAGACAACGGAGGGCAGTCCAAGAGGAATTAGATGGACAACGTTTTCTACACTGGAAGACCTGGAATATGCAGATGACATTGCACTACTCGCGCATTCACATCAACACATTCAAGACAAAACCGATAGACTGAATAAGTATGGCCAGCAGGTTGGCCTGAACATCAATTTGAAGAAGACAAGAGGTCATGACACTAAATGTGGGCAATCCTGAGCCAATAACAGTAAGGAACCAGAAGTTAGAACAGACAGACACATTTACTTACCTAGGATGCATAGTAACACCTGACGGCGGAACAAGCAAGGACATTAACTACAGAATGAATAAAGCGAGAACAGCCTTTGCTGTTCTCAACAACATTTGGAAGTCTTCCCAGTACAGCACAAACACCAAATTAAGACTGTATGAGAGCTGTGTACTTTCTGTGCTTCTCTATGGTGCGGAATGTTGGAGAGTATCAGAGAAGGAAATGTCGAAACTGTCCTCCTTCCACACAATCTGCCTAAGGAAAATTCTTCGAATCTTTTGGCCAAACACCATCAGCAACCAAGAACTACTTATTCGGAGTAACCAGGAGGACATGCATACCATCATAGCTGGCAGACGCTGGAGTTGGGTTGGCCACATCCTCAGAAGGGACCCTGATACCATCACAAGAACAGCTATGCTATGGACCCCCAAGGGAAAGCGAAAGAGAGGCCGACCAAAAACAACTTGGCGGAGAACTGTGGAAGCTGAAATGCAAAGAATGAACCACAGTTGGGGCACTGTACGAAGAATGGCCACCAACCGAGCAAAGTGGAATCAATTTGTTGCTGCCCTACAAGACGCCACCAGGCGTGATGGCCGCTGACTGCTTTGACGGTTGGTGGTTATGGATCAAAGAAGAAGAAGAAGTAAAGAGGCCAATGTGAAAGTTTGTGTGTGTGTAACATTTCATGAAATAACAGAAACCCTCACTTTTCTTTACTAGCAAATGTTGATAAGCCATTCTGTTCACCTCCTCCTTCTGCCAACTGGTGCATTAGAAGTTGCATCTTTTCTTCATACTCCTTTTGCTGCTGTGTGAGTTTTCTGTCCAGCTCTAAGGCAGAGCGCTGCAGAGCTCCCTCTAGCTGTCGAATCTGCCTCTCTTGTTCATCTGTTTTCATCTGTTAAAGGGAAGAGACATTTGGAAAGTCAGTGTTGCCAACAGGTTTACAAGGAATCTAATAATCACTCGTTCGTTATACCCTTCAGATCTAGGTCTTTCTATATCTTCCCCATCCCTTTAATTTCTGTCTCTAGTTCTCTTCTCCATGTGTTTTTCCACCTCCCTCTTGAGGATTCCAGAACAAGCACTGCCTTATAATACTATCAACATGTTTTCTCGCATGTGTACTATCTACTGCCAGTGTCTACTTCTCATATCTTGTTCCACTAGCACTAGTTTGGTTCTTGTCATCAGTTCCAAATGGGAAACTAATATATTTCTTCAGAAATATGAACATTTTAAGAAAATGAAGCATAAAAACCTCTGTCAGTAATAAAAAGTTATCAATCTAAAGACTTCATCACTTTCTTATCAAATAATATCTTGTTCTCTCTCTTTCCTTTCCTCTTTCCACATCCACCTTTCATGGTGCAGCAAACTGCACTGATTATTTTACCATTTTTAATGGTCCTTTCACAGATACACTGGCTTCCTAGCTCCAAGGTACAATGTTCGATCCCCAGTGGAGGTGGGATTTTTTAGACCACAAACGGCTCCAGGGTCGACCCAGCCTCATGAATTGAGTACCAGAGCAACTCTGGGAAGGTTAAGGCAGCCGATCGTGATGCTGACTACATCAACCCTAGTGTGTCGATGGTCAAGAAAATATGGGCCTAACACCATATTCCCAATATGCCTCAATGGGCATGTAACAGGATCCTTTACCTTTTTGTTTTCACAGATTATCTCTCAAGGTGAACAAACTTTTACTTTCCTGAAGGCTAATGGGGTACTACTGAGGTCCCACTATGGGTATTATTTCTGCTCATGTATCTTGCCAGACTCGAGAGTCAGATGCCCTTGAATGGATCATGGTCTCTTCTGTTACATTTGTTCATTTCTTAACCTGTGGTCCACGGACCTCTTGGGGGTCAATGAATGGATTCTGTGGGGGTCTGTGAACATAACCTAAAACTTATAATGTAAAATCTTCAGTTATGCTTTCATGTTCTCTTCTTTCCAAGAAGGGGTCCACAACCTTCACTGTACAATCAAAGGGGTCTGTGGCCTTCAGTGGACAATCAAAGGGGTCTGTGGCCTTCAGTGGACAATCAAAGGGGTCTGTGGCCTTCAGTGGACAATCAAAGGAGTCCGTGGCCTTCAGTGGACAATCAAAGGGGTCTGTGGCCTTCACTGTACAATCAAAGGGGTCTGTGGCCTTCAGTGGACAATCAAAGGGGTCTGTGGCCTTCAGTGGACAATCAAAGGGGTCCGTGGCCTTCAGTGGACAATGAAAGGGGTCCGTGGCACACAAAAAGTTAAAAAACACTGCTCTATGGCCTTTTGCCAGTCTTTCAGGACCTTCCTTTGTGTCCATGCTATATGAACATGCCTCAGTGGATGGCAAGGAAAGAAACCAATAGCTCACTGTTGATAACTATACTTACCTATAAAATATACACATTATGCAATAAAATTCTGTTTTGGAGTAATATATAGATGTTAATTTTTTATTACTGAACTAAAGAGAAAGAAACTTTTTTTTAAATCATGAAAATTACATCTAAAACATCTTTTAGCTAGGTACACTAATGTTTTGATATACAACACGACAAGTCTTATTCAATTTCCAACACAATCACATATAACACAGGCACATATGATGATTGAAAGAACCGAGTAATAGAACATTTTAACATGGATGTGTGGGGAGACCAGAAACAAATTGAAAAAAGGCCCAATCTGCTACAGGTTTCAAGAAAAATCTGCTCTATCAGGCCATGATTTCACAAGATTGTACAGTTTCTGCTGTTACTCCACTGATTGCTCAAATTCTTCTATCTTGGATGGCCTAACTGAATTATTCTCTTCAGTTGATTTGTCCATACAGTTGTTGTTGAGATTTCAGTGGCCAAAAGCTTCTACAGGATGCTCAACCCTCCAGCCACTTTTTATGACATGTTTGGTGGGCTACTGTGTTACTATTCTTTGCTCCCCTTTCAGGTCCTGGTAACACGCATGTGATAAAGACATTAGCACAGCTTAAATAAACAGCAGTACAGAGGCATCACTGAAAAGACATAATGAGACACATACTTGAGGCTAACTAACTGATTTAGGCAGATTCATTTGGTTCTTGCACAGAACATAAAGACTGAAATGGTAGGACATGATCACCAACATGGAACTGATGACAAGAACCAGACAAGTGCCAGTGGAACAAGAGATGAGAAGAATATGCTGGCCATGGATTATGAGGAAACCTGCTGAATTTGTTTTAGAATCCCCAGGGTAAGGGAGGTAGAGGAAAAACCCCCCATAAAAAAACACACGGGAAAGACAACTGGGGACAGAAATTAAAAGGAGAAAAAAGACAAGGAATGACCATGAGCAGATGGCACCGGCCAAGAGGGCTTAGAAGGTATTAGCTGATCGCATGTGCTCCACTGGGAGCTGAAAGGTAGTGAAAGAATCAATCTGGCTCGGATTCCTTCAGCAATGAACATGTTACACATACAACATGTCACACATACAACATGTTACACATACAACATGTCACACACAGTTTGCCACGATTAACCAACTCTAATGAGGGAGGCCGAGCACCTATGGGTTTGCCCAGAGTACAATGATCTCGAATTTGTTCAAAGATAACAATAACCAACTCTGCTTTTAATGATAAGGAAGACAAACAGACACACGTTGACGCTCGCCTATGCATCCAAGCAGGTCAAGGTCATTGATAACACACCAGCTTGTAATTGTAATGTTTAAAGAAAACCACAAATCATAACACCATGATCAGTAAGTAACAGACCACCAGCTCACCTCCATCTCGCTACATTTTAAGCTGATCTTTCTCTCCTCATCTCTCAGGCCAACAACCTTGTCGAAGTAGCGTGACAGCAGTGACCGGATCTCTGATATACTCAGCAAGTTTAGTCTCTGTATCAAATTCTCTTCGCTCTGAAAGAAATGAAGCGATTGTTCAGCAAATGTCAAGCCATGGGCTTCTCTTAAAACATTCTGCACCTTATTCCCGAGCTGGCAGGTACATGATGGGCTTAAATGCAACTCTTTTAACTGCACACACACATACAAACATTTCTTCTTCTTCAAGTACCATGTTGGGCGGTATAGGTGATCATGTCTCTCCACAACTTCCTGTCTTCAATAATATTTATTAATTCTGTTCTTGAAATCTTTCCACGCCACGAAGCCAACTATCCAGAAACTTCTCTTTGTCATCCTCTATCTGCTCAAATGTGTAGATCACATCCTGTCTCATGCAGGTCATGAATATATTTTAGTAGCCAGCTCCAGTTTTCAATGCGGAAAAAGTATCTTTGATCTCGGGGACACCACAATTTAAAATGCCTGTCGGGGAGATTTAGTTAGAAATGTATCTAGTTTAAAACGTTTCTCGTATTTTTTTCCCTCACAGTCACCTAAAGATCTACCAAATCATCTACTGGGATCTACTGGTAGATCAGGATTGACTGGTTGCCGACCCCTGGTGTAGACTCATTGAAAACAACGGAAATAAATTTTTAAAAATAAGACAGTAACAGCTGGAACAGATTGGGCTCATCAGTCACAGGAAGTAACAAATAAAAAGGTACATAAAAATAAAATGTATCTGATGTGTAAATAAGACTATATTAACTCATTAACTACCGCAAGCCGATGGGGGCGGCTTACGAAAGAAACACATTTGGACGGCAAACCGGTCCCATCGGCTTTCTAAGTTTAGTAAGATAACGAATGAAATATATGACGAAACACATTCTGATCTGGTTCGAGATTTTAATTTAACACCGGAAAATGACATTCCAAAGCGTGGGTAAATTTGTGCTTCTCAAAAGTGATATTATATTCATATTTATTACACGTTTCAGGTTAGTTACCAAATCGCAAAACTGTTTACTATGGCAACGAATGATATCGCCACAAAAAACGCACGTACACCTCGTCTAACTGCTGAACAGGCTAGAAACTTATTTCAGCAATTGATTGATAGTTCTAGCGACGATGACAGTGAAAACAATGTGGACATTTATTCAGGTAGTGAATTGTATGGCAGTGATGATAACACTAGAAGTGAAAATTCAAGCAATGAAGATATTAGAAGTCCTGGGCCATCAGTGGGTCGTAAAAGAGCGAAAACCTCGGTTAGAGTTACCAATAGTGCAGGAAATAGTGCAGGAAATACTGTAGGCCTAGGCCTAACTAAAATAAGAGAACAATGGGATCAAGTGACTGAGGGTGAAACAACAAATAGTTTTTATTTTTGATCCAACTCATGAACCAGGTTTGCAAGCAAATCTTGATGCAAGTTCCTCTGTACTTGATTGCTGGCTTACATTGCTGACACCAGATGTTTTACATTCTTTGGTCAAAGTAATAAATGATTATGCTGAAGTAAAGAATTCAAAACCCCCATCTTCAAACAGATCTTCGTCTGCTGCTTGGAAACCTGTCACTGACTATGAGCTTTTGAAATTTTTCGCAGTAACAACTGCGATGGGTTTAGATAAAAAGCCATCGGTAAAAGATTATTGGGCACATACACCTCATAATTATACACCCTGGTATGGCAATATGTTTTCAAGATCTAGGTTTGAAATAATTTACCATACAATGATGCATGTTGGAGATGCTGATTCAGAAGGGAAGGACAAAATAGAGCCTTTTTTAAATTTGCTCGTTGCAAAGTTCCAGGATGCATTTTATCCATTTCAGAATTTAGCCATTGATGAAATGGTTATTGGGTATAATGGACGCTGGAAACACAAGCAGTACAATGCAACAAAGCCAAGCAAGTATCACATTAAGACCTTTGGATTGTGTGATTCTGCCACTGGATATGTCTATTCTGTATTGACATACTTTGGGAAGAATACATCATATATTCTTGCTAATGACTCTACAACAAGTCAGGCGGTGAAGGTATTTGATTTCTTGCTGCAAGGAATTGGGAAGGGCCACCATGTATTTGCTGACAGATACTACACTGTGGATACACTGATAACCTATCTGTTGAGTAGGGGCATTCATTATACTGGCACAGTCAACATCAACAGAAAAAATTTTCCACTTCAACTGAAGACCCTCTCCCTCCATCACCGAGAAGCCAGGTGGTACAAAAATGGTGATGGATCTCAGATATGTGTTGCTTGGCGAGACAAAAAGGCAAAGAAACCATGTATTGTTGTGTCCACTGAAACATCAGTTGAGATGGTGCAAGTCACAACTCGACATCACAACTTAGTCGAAAAACCCAAACCAGTACACCAGTACAATTTTTGCATGAATGGATGTGACCACAATGATCAAATGGTAGCTTACTATGGCAATTTCCAAAGAAAAACTAGAAAATGGTGGAAGAAAATTTTTTACTGGATTATAGAGGTGTCCCAGGTAAATGCCCATATATTGTACACCCTCAGTCATGCTGATGAGAAGTCAGTGTCATTGAAATTTTTCAAAGACAAACTGATTGATCAGTTGACTGAGAAGGCTGCCTCCATAACTCCACCTGATCTAGTAGATACCAGTAGCAACAAGAAAGGTAGGAAATTGTTAGGAAACAAAGTTAAAAGATTTGAGGGTGCAAAGCACATTGTGGATTACACCGACAAAGATAGGAACTGTATAGTGTGCTCAACACCTGCGAAACGAGTCCGAACCAATTTTTATTGCATCGGTTGCCCCGAAAAGCCCCATCTCCATCCAAAGAGCTGTTTTAGGCTGTACCATACGCATGATCCTTCAGCTGTAACTTACTAAAGACATTGACATACTGTAAATAAGTTATAGATAATGTGCTTTGTCAAAGGAGCTATTTATTCAAAATTTCTGAGATTTTTTGGAAGTGGTGTAGGTGTGATAATGTAAGTCATTAATAGTGTATTTATTAGCTATTGTGTGTGTTCTTGGGCTTGTTTTTCTTGCCATTGGATATACTACATGAAAATCACCAAGAAAAGAAATTAGCTGCCTCAGGAATAAGCAAGTTCCAGGTAAGTTGATAATTTAAAGAAAATGTTGCATGCTTTTTCTTTCTTTCAATCATTTTACATTACTACTAATATCCACCATATTAAGTAAACTTTCCTTTTATCAGCTTTAGGCAACAGTACATTCATTTGTCATCAAAATGACATATCAGTAATAAAAATCTGTTTAAAATTAATAAATCTGCAGCTTAAGTTCTCCAAACACTTACAGGGAGAAAATGAGGAAAAAATTTCAGACATTTTTTGGGAAGTGGCATAGGTGTGATAATGTAAGTTACCAATAGTGTAAATATTAGTCAGTGTGTGTGTTCTTGGGCTTGTTTTTCTTGTTATTGGATATACTACATAATAATCACCTTAAAAAAGGCATTACCTACCATAGAAACAAGAAATTTGAACATAAGTTGATAATTTGGAAACAAATTTGAATTGATTTTTGTCTGTCAATCATTTTACATTACTACTAATATCCACCATATTAAGTAAACTTTCCTTTTATCAGCTTTAGGCAACAGTACATTCATTTGTCATCAAAATGACATATCAGTAATAAAAATCTGTTTAAAATTAATAAATCTGCAGCTTAAGTTCTCCAAACACTTACAGGGAGAAAATGAGGAAAAAATTTCAGACATTTTTTGGGAAGTGGCATAGGTGTGATAATGTAAGTTACCAATAGTGTAAATATTAGTCAGTGTGTGTGTTCTTGGGCTTGTTTTTCTTGTTATTGGATATACTACATAATAATCACTTTAAGAAAGGTATTACCTACCATAGAAACAAGAAATTTGAACATAAGTTGATAATTTGGAAACAAATTTGAATTGAATTTTGTCTGTCAATCATTTTACATTACTAATAATATCTACCATATTAAGTAAACTTTCCTTTTATCAGCTTTAGGCAACAGTACATTCATTTATCATTAAAATGACATATAATTCATAAAAATATGTTTAAAATTAAGAAAACTACAGATAAAATTCTACATACACCTACAGAATGAAAATGGGAACAAAATTTAATTCGGCCACAGTGTGTTTTTTAATTCGGTAGTTAATGTGTTAAAGTTTTTGCTGCCCCTGAGTAAATCTGACATGTCATCTCCAAATACCCCCTCGGCAGCAAATTTGTTTCTGTTTGTATTAATTTGTCCACTAACTTTGTGTCCTTGCTTTGAGGCATGCCTGCCATCAAGATGAGATTAGATCAAGTACCATAAATGGTCAGCAGTAATGGACCTCCAACAATCTCTGATGGGGTGCTTCATGTCCATCTCTTGATGTTATCTTCTATCACATTTATCTTCAACATTTCCTTCTATTATGGCTTTGAACAAAGACTATTTTTCTTTCTTTTTCTTTCTTTTACTAATTCTCTTTGTTCCATGAAGTGCACCCACTTCTTATAAATCAACATTTTAGCACAGTAAAGAAGAGTGTATGTAATACTTCGGGACTCTCAGCTTAAGTCTGTTATTATATCTGTCTCATTGTGTTGAATGTACTTTTGTTTACTTCCAATTCACTTCTAACTTCTGTTTCGTGTCTAAAATTCTCTTTTTATAATGTCTCAAGATATGAGAAACTTTTCAACTGTTACACTATCTTTCCAATAACTTCTATTTTGGCTAAATATATGTGTTACTGCGGAGATGAACAGGGTTTTTTTTTTTAGCATATTCAATGGTGGAAAAAATTTCTGCAGTGTGATACCCATTAATTTTCATTGTGTGTGCTGTTAGGGGTCGCCCACATATGACGTCACACAATTTTTGCAATTTTTAGACAGCCCCACCCTTCCATATAACATTTCTTGACAACAACCAGACCCCCCTGTCATGAAGTGGATTTAAGTTTATAGAGTTTGCCTGAATGAAAACAAGACCCTAGTATGAGAAAGTCTGAGAAGATAGAATTTAGATGAAAATGACATGCCTGTGGACAGATGAGACTATTAACTCAAGGGATAGAACCAGGAGTTGACTCTCCCCTTGCCGCTTCGTGACTTCAGAAAAAGTTATAATCTCACTCCCTCTAGCTACCTTTAAACACAAGGAGATAAGGTGTATAAAAACGACCACAGACACCACTATACAGACCACATGTAGGTATAGTATAGAATAGAAGCTGATCCAGTAAATAATATATGTATATATTTATTTACATACAAGAAAAACATAAAATGGCATCATACGTCATCAAGTCAGTCGATAGCGTGCACTGTTGCACAGCCTGAAAACAAGTAACGATTAAATTGTAAGACCCTCAAAAAAAAACCTCAATCACATTCACTCTTCCTGTCACCCTGCTGAGGAACAATAAAAATGGTTAGTGCTTTAAAGTACTCTGATCTGGTGGGGCTGTCAACTTTAGCCTCCACTCTCTAATACCACTAAGATTGCTACTGTCTCAGTCCTGTTGACTCTTCCTCAACGAACCGTCTACACCGCTTTCCGCTTGTTAGGCGATATACGCCGCTAACAAACACCACTGGAAATGCTACAAATAATAGACTTGGAGTAACACAATGGCTCAGTATCTATCCGTCAAGTGGATACTGAACAGACCCTACTGGTCCTGTCTATTTTCTCCCTCCTTCTCTCTATCTCTCTCTCTCTTGGTCTCAGTGTCTCTCTAACACTCGACGACTGATGATGCGGTGTCTCCGTTACACTCTTCTCTCGTTACTTTCAGGACCTAGGTATGGTAACCCTGTCACCTGTTCCTGAATTCTGCGATGATGATGATGAAGTTCTGGCGTCAAGCATGAGGTACTTGATAAACTGTCGACAAACTTCTCTGCTGCTGAATAGCTTCTATGATTTGCTCCTCCAACCCGCTCCAGATTTAGAGGCAAACACAGCCTTGATTTCCGGCTGTATACGATTTAACCCAGTCTCACGGCCACCTGCCGTTGCTAGAGACTAAAATAGCGATGCTCTCGGCTGTATGATAAATAAACCACAGTCCAGCTGAAGCATAGGGACTTCACTGCCAGAGACCATAGGTCTGACCCTTAAGCTAGGTCCTGTTGCCGTGGGTAATTTTGCACATGGGCAAATTTACGCTCCCCACTATTCTTGCCGCGACTCGCTGAAATTAAAAGAAGATGCGTCTATTGTATAACAATTCCAACCTAACGCATCTCTAACCTAACTCCCCTTCACTCGTCATTTACAACAATACATAAAATAATATTGCCCACGTGGCTCACTCGTCATGTACAACAATACAAAAATTAATATTACCCACGTGGCACTTAAATCTCTCTCCTCCCTCTCCCCTTCTCTCATTCTGAAATTGATACATAAAATATTTCTATTCCACGTGGCACTT
Source organism: Oreohelix idahoensis (assembly GCA_024509875.1). Lineage (NCBI taxonomy): Eukaryota > Metazoa > Mollusca > Gastropoda > Stylommatophora > Oreohelicidae > Oreohelix > Oreohelix idahoensis. Next base: position 132,129 of record JAMPIV010013067.1, on the reverse strand, counting down.
AAATCACACTTATCCTCCCCTTCTCTCGTTCTGAACACCAATACATAAAATATTTCGACCCACGTGTCTCTTCATCTAAAATCTGCCAGGTAAAAATAAACAAAAGCCCAGACACCGTCTGACAGGTTACATGGCCGTTACGCATGGCCGATCACGTGTTCACATATGACAAAATAGGGAAATCCTTTTACCCATTAACACAGGAGTTTCCCTGGCTTACTCCAATTTAAATTAAACCTCGCTGTAGGACTGATTTATTTCCCCAAGCCGTATAATTCACTGATAACATAAGCTCACTGCATTCCTCACATTTAAGGCTCAGAAAAATTAACGTACACACCAAGGATTTCCCAATAAAATTACATTAGAAAATATACAGGAATAAATGGGGGTTTCCCAATATTCTACCATTAGGAGCACACGTGTCTCTCATAACTTCACACTCTCCGATCTACTGCCAAAATCATAGAAAGAATAAGCACACTGTTGCATTTACATCGTTCTACAAAAAATGATAATGGATGGCACTATCGTTTTTTTTTTAAACTAAAAAGTTAAACTTTACCTACGGGCGAAATTCTAAAAAACCCACTAATAAGTAAAACGATGAATAAAATAGTTACATACCGATTATCGCTGGTTTTTCCCACAGTGGAGAACGATAATTACGACGTCCTATGGCCAGGCAATTATTTCTTCAGAGACAATTGCCCGCGGTTTCCTCCCTCATTATATACAAGAGAAAACACCCACGCGAATTCCTCTCCCACGCATATCCCAAGCTGCGCGTGTCCGAAAATTGCGCCACATTACGTGATGGCCGCGTGGTTCTGACTCATCATACAGGAGTGCCCGAAAATGACGATTTTCATAAACAATGAAATCTACGGGAATCGCGAAAAATCAGAAGAAAGTAAAAACTGGCCGAGTGAAAAATAAACCTACCGACATAAACGAACCCCTTTTAATCCCTACTCAAAATTACCAAACACGATATATATTCAAATGAGAAGGAAAAAATGGTGAAACTACCAAAATAGACGACAGAATCGGGCCGGTTGAAAGTCAGAATTACAGTGTAGCATCACATAAGTCCCCCCTTTCAAGTACGGGAACCGTGCTAAATCACTGAAATCTCTGGGTTTCATGCTGGCCCTTATCTAGATCTACATCTCGATCTAATCACTGTCATAATTAGGATTGTCATACAGGCCCATTTCCATATCCTTGAAAATCGGTGCCAGCACTGGATTGTGATGGTCACGCCTGGTGATTTCCTCCTGGCGACTGCAACTTGACTGGTCGCCCTTCCTCCTCCCTCTCATGTGTTTCCTTCGCCCACGAATTTTCCTGGCGGCGCGTGGTAAATAATGATTACCATATGATGCGGCCTCCTAGTGTTTTGAAACAGACTGGCTGGCTTGGCCAGACATCGTCGTAACAGGGCATAACTGTTTGCGGTTGACTGAAGAACCGTGCACATGTTCCTTCTTGTCATATTTCCCTCCCTTGAGAGATGTAATACCATCGGGGGCCTAATTCCCGACGAAAAAGAAGGTACTTCCGAAATCAGAGACGTCGCCGCTGTAAAACCTTTAGGCTTACCAGGGCGGACAGGTGTATACGTGATGCCTCCTTTATTGTATTCTAAACACTCACGGGTAGTCATCAGGTTCTACTCCGGTTGAGTGAGTACACACCAACTTATGTTGATGTTTGTTTTTTATAAATGTCTTCTGTCACGCACGAATATGCACAATTTGGTGTAGGTGAATTCGTGCGCGCGTGTGTCCAAGCAAGGCAGATGATGTCAGAGGTTAAAATGAAAGCCAGCATCTCAAGCCAGACATTGAGTCTGTTGCCTATATTCCTATATATACCCAGTGTGTTGGGTTAGGTATTCTTCTGGTACAATGACTTCTTGGTAGAAGCCATTGTCGGCTTACACTACACGTAAGTCCGAACCAGTTTTGGTAAGAAGTGAATTGTTTACTTGAACTTTCGTGTCACCATCCTTCGTTGGCATCTAGCTAGCACCTTTCTGCAAAGGGGTGTTATAATGGATCAACGGGGACTTTCACTGAAAGCATTTTAATATTATAAAGGATTCAAGGCTTCATCCTTTACGGTTTATTGGATTGTAATATTATGTGGATTGCCGTCGCACGAGTCACGGCGACGAAGAGAGGTTAGCCAAGCACTAGGACATAACCTTCGTTGTTTAAATTATATGCAAGTATGTGTGGATCTGCCATGTCAGGGGTACCAAGCTACTAAAGTACCCGATCAGAATTGTAGGACAGAATCAATATATTTATTCCAAGATCTTTATGGTTGAATAGTCCTAACGGTCATGACATTGACGCAAGGTCAAACCCTGATCTTATGTGAGGAAGTTATTATGATGCCTGTACCATGCCTATATATATGCTACATGTACGTTTACTGTGGAATCCATGTTGAAGTACTGTAACCTGTTGTTGTCAACGTATTTCGTCCTAAATAAATTATGATGTCAGTAAACCTAACGAGTTCGTCCCTATACACATTGGCACTCGTTGACGTGCCTGCTTGTTATTGAAGTCCTTCCTTCACGTTCCAAGAAAGAAACATTCGCGTTATTATTGTCAAGTCCAAATAGCATCGCCCGTGTTGGACCGTTGTCACTACGACACCATCAACATCCTTTAGTCAGCGGTTCACACCCCAGTAAAAGCGAGGCTACAACTATTCCCCACACTGGCCACCATAGTTGTAGCCTCGCTTTTACTGGGGTGTGAACCGCTGACTAAAGGATGTTGATGGTGTCGTAGTGACAACGGTCCAACACGGGCGATGCTATTTGGACTTGACAATAATAACGCGAATGTTTCTTTCTTGGAACGTGAAGGAAGGACTTCAATAACAAGCAGGCACGTCAACGAGTGCCAATGTGTATAGGGACGAACTCGTTAGGTTTACTGACATCATAATTTATTTAGGACGAAATACGTTGACAACAACAGGTTACAGTACTTCAACATGGATTCCACAGTAAACGTACATGTAGCATATATATAGGCATGGTACAGGCATCATAATAACTTCCTCACATAAGATCAGGGTTTGACCTTGCGTCAATGTCATGACCGTTAGGACTATTCAACCATAAAGATCTTGGAATAAATATATTGATTCTGTCCTACAACTATGGCGGCGCAGTGTGGTCTGAAAATATCCATTTTTTCAGTAACGGAATCGAACTCAATCCAACTCGGTTGAAAAGAAAAATGCAGTCTTTCAAGGCGACAACATCCTGGACTGGTTATAAAATCTAACGGCTACTCAAGGTCAAGATGGACTCAACTGCTTCAATCATTTGCGGACTCTACCAGGTGCTACGTAAGCTTCCTCGGTGATACAGCGCCGGAGTGCAAGACTCTGCAATCCTGGAAATTGCATTTTATCACAAAATGATGAGTATTACTCTGTTCGTTGTCACCGTCTTATGTTAGCTGAGCCGCTTTTTAATATGTCCATTGTAGTATTTCTTGTGATGCATGTTTTATGTTCCATGTTTGTTGTGGGTGGTAGGGAGGTCGATCTGACAAACGAGGTTCATCTCGAAGCTGATTCGGGCTCTTTGTCAGATGTTCTATAGGATTTATTTGTAAGTTTCAATTGAGCGATAATTCCGGTTCAAGGCTAGAAACCTTGCTGTAGTTCCGATCGCTACTTGTCTCTTATAATAGTATTTGTTTAGCTGTTCCGTCAAGTTTTAATCGTTGTTTTCATAGTTATTTTTTATTCGTACCTTGGTTTTATGATGTATCTTGTATGTGATTATTGTCCTTCTAACCTGACTTTCGTTGAGTTTTTTACAAAACATATGTTTTTACACTGTCTTGTCAATTGTCTTGTGTAAGTTTTTATCGCAGTTATCATCGTAAATTTTTACGACATTCTATTTTAGTTTCACATTTTAATTTTGTTTGACCTCTGCGATCGTCTTCTTCATCTTTGATTATCTCGTCTTGTCATTGTTGTTGCTATTGTCTATGGCTCTTGTCTGTTCTTAATATTTCATTGTATAAATTATTTTAATTGATTAATAATATTTTGTATACTTAAGTGATAATTAGGTACCGTTCTTAGACAAGAACGTATTGCACACACTTAAAGTAAATTAATTAATAATTATTTGAGTAAATCAAAATGTCGTCGCTTGAATATTTTATGAAACAGGCAAAATCCGTTGGGATGGCTCCTGATGAGGCGAAAGCATTCGCACTATCAGAATAAAAAAAGGCTCAAGAGATAGAAGCTGAACAGAGGAAATTAGAACTTCTGAAACAAGAAAATTTGAGATTTGAAGCAGAAGAAAATGATAAGAAGAGGAAATTTGAATCTGAAGAGAATGAGAAACGATTTCAGCGTGAGGCGGAACATAAGAAACTTCAGATTGAGGCAGACAACAAAAGACTTCAATTGGAGGCAGACAACAAAAGACTTCAATTGGAGGCAGACAACAAAAGACTTCAATTGGAGACTGAAGAAAAATATAAACTTGAAATGGAAAGGACTAGAATGGAATTGGAAAGTAAACAAAAAGAAACAGAAGAAAGGAGATTGTTAGCTGAAGAAAATACAAGAAAATATCAACTTCAAATTCAGCATGAAAAAGAAATGAAGGAATTAGAATTTAATCATTTTCGATTATCTCAGGAGGCTATTGCTCAAAAGTCTCAGGAGGGCCAAAATTCGTCTAAACAAGGGAATATTAAAAATTTTCATTTAATATTGCCAAAATTTAATCCTCCATCGGACGATGTGATTCATTATCTACATAGGTTCGAGGCAACATGCGAGGCCTATCACGTGGAAAAATCTCAATACTGTGTAAAATTATCAGAACTACTTACAGGTGAAGCTATGTCAGTATATCATATTGCAACTACTGCTGATAAAAATAACTATGAGGCTCTCAGAACTGCTTTACTTGTTAAATATCAAATGACAGAGAATGAATATCGTTTAAAATTCAAATCTATGCTCCCACAAACGGGAAAACATTTTAACGATTTTATTGATCAAATAGCACTTACTTTGGATAGATGGATCGAATTATCCAAGACGGATAAAACTTTTGATGCATTGAGAGATTTATTATTACGCGATAAAGTTTTGTCCTCGGTTAACCCAGCTTTTCTTGCTTTTTTGCACGAACATAAACATTCAAACATAAATGAAATGCAGCAAACATGTGTACAATACTGTACCGCACACCCAAACTTGAATTTTGGGAATACTCAGGTTAAAGATGAATTTCCCGTTGCTTTTGCAATACAACAGGATTATCGCAGACGCCATCGCTCTTTAAGTAATGACAGAAACTACAAAAAGAGAAATAACGAGAATTTCAATTCTTGTAATTTTTATAAGGGGAAACAATTTCATCATTCTTCTCCTTATAACAATTCTTGGGGTCAATCTCACAAATCTAGAAATTGGGATAACAATAATTGTGGAAATTATCAAGTAGGTACTTATAAACAAAATTGGCGATCTAAATCTCAGAATCCTAACAATAAACAAGATTTTCGTAATAGATTTTATGGTCAAAGCCATAACAGTGATATCACTGATTATCATTCAAATCAATACGGTAACACAAGCAGAAATGATAATAATGGCAATTTTAGAAATGATAGTCACAATCGATCGCGACGTAGAGACAGATCGTCTAGCAGAGGGCCACGCCATCAAACTAATGTAGCTATTGTTGACACACAATTTAACAAAGAGAATAATACGAATAATGACACGCATGTTGCCATGTCTTGTTCTCTTAATTTTGAGCAGATTAAGGCTTGTGACGAGTGCACGACCCTCTTCCAGCCCAATGCGATCACGACGCTGCGCTGCGGACATACGTTACCTAGTATTCCGGAGGGATGCACGGCCATGTCGGCTGCTACACATCACGGAAAAGGGTGTCTTCAATTAGATAGAGGATTTGTTAACGATATCCCTTGTTCCATTCTTTTAGATTCAGGCTGCAGCACGATTGGCATCAGGAACTCTTTGGTAAACCCTGCCTTTGCAACTGGGGAGACCATCCAATGTGTGACTTTTGGCGGAACTGTGGAAACTTTTCCCACAGCTATTATTGATTTGAAAACACCATTTTTTTCAGGAAAGATCCACGCCTGTCTCCTTCAAAATCCAATTTCTGATGTCATCCTGGGTCGCATACATGATATAAAGGAATGTACCCCACAGCAAATTGCTGAATGGGAAAAGCAGCATATACAGGATGCCTATGCATTTAAGTCTATACCTAGAGTTGTGTCACATGAACATGCTATTAACCTGTTGGGTAATGCTAATGTATCGGAATCTAGTAGTGAAAATGATTCCATGGTTCATTACGCCACTGTGGCTAATGCATTACAACCTTTACGATATGCATCCATTCTTAAGAAGGATATTAAGGTTTTAATGCAACCTGTGAAGACTAGTAAGTCATTCCGGTGGACATATACCTTCCCTCGACTTGATCAGCAGGCAACTGATCGTAAGAAAAAGGTTACGTTTGAGGAAAAAGTAAAGGATGTTCCTAATAAAAATAAGAGTTGTAACTCTTTTGGGAAAACTAAAACCAATAAGGTTGTCGACAAAGTTGTCAATTTGTCCAGCAAGCAGGGGTATACGACATGCCGTACACCACCTTTGCCTAGTGTAAGTTATCAGACTCAAGTACAAAAGTATGGTTCATTTAAGAACAATAATTCTATACATGTAAATAGTAAAGACTATAACTTACCTAAGAGGGCTAAGATTACCCATCAACCTTATTCACATTCTTGTGACAACGCTACCACTTATATTGGTAGAGGTGCATCTTCTCGCACCATCCTTGTGCAAAATCTGCCACAACGAACCACTTGGCAGGCACTGGGAGATTTTCTCAATCACACGGCGGACGTTAAGTTCGTACGTCTATTACCACATACCAAGAACAGGTATGGTGTCGCCGTGGTTACATTCAGAACCAATAAAGATGCTCGCATGGCTATCGAGCGGGACAATGGTGTGTATTTTCACCACCATTCTCTCCGATTACAATTGGTTCCCGATTCTGCGTCACGCAGATACTAACCTACTGATATTGAATTTTGATATCACATTCTTTGATGACTCAGCCTATGCAGTCATCATCTCTTTTCTTTGCTAATCATTGTTTCTTTTCTTTTCTAGAGATCATTTCTTTCTCGACTCCACGGGGGTTATTCCAATATAATTTCATGCCATTCGGTTTAGTAAATGCACCGGCTACATTTGTACGCATGATGCGTCACGTACTGTCTCATCGTCCCGATGTCATTACATATATTGACGACATTTGTCTCTTTAATGACACATGGGATGAACACATTACTGGATTGAAAACATTACTGTCCACTTTATGGTCATGTAATTTAACGGCTAAGCCTTCTAAAGCTTTCGTGGGTTTTCACGAAATTTCATTTTTAGGTCACCGCATTGGTCACAGTCGGTTATATACTGAGGACAGTAATGTCTCTGAAATCCTCAACATTTCTACTCCCAAAACTAAGAAACAAGTGAGATCATTATTGGGTCTTGTTCAGTTCTACGCTAAGTTCATACCTCATCTGTCCACTATTACTGCACCTTTCTCTTCGTTATTAAAAAAGGGCGCGGCTAACGTGATTCGGTGGTCGGAGGAACACCAAATCGCGTTGGACACCATTAAGGCATTCTTTTCTAAACCTCCTATGTTACAATTGCCTAATGCGAACCTCCCTTTCATCTTGCGCAGTGACGCCTCTGCCTACGGTATTGGAAGCGTGTTACTACAGGAGTATGCGGGCACCTTGCACCCAGTACTGTTCGTCTCAAGGAAACTTACGTCGGCTGAACAAAAGTACTCCGTTCTCGATAAGGAACTTTTGTCTCTCATGTGGTCTATAACTAAACTCCAACGTTATCTTCTGGGATCACATTTCTTTGTAGAGACTGATCAGAAAGCACTTACTGCATTAAACACCAAAGACGTCAGATCTGCAAAGTCCACCAGATATGCAATTTCATTGCAACCCTACTGTTTCACAATCCGGGCTATACCTGGATCACAGAATGTTTTCGCTGACATTTTATCCTGCTGCCCGAGTGAATCATGCGACTTGGTACGCCCTACAAATGTGGATGCCTCTACACATACTACATCACATTTGTAAACATGACGTTCTTTGAACTTTACTTTGTGAATCAGTGACAATTTTTTTTGTACATACTTAGTCAAGTGAATAAAGTTGTAACATTCCGTTGAATTACTTGAAGCGGAAACAAGGAAAAAAAAAAAAACAGTGAATTATATATATAACAGTGAGGATCACATAACTTTTAGTATTTATGACATTATCTGCATAAAGATACATTGTGTATTTAGATAAACATTAGTATATCGTGAATGATTTAACAATATTTTGTGGAATCTATGGTATTTCAACATACTAAAACTTTTACAGGACCTTCGTATTTATGAACTGTTTTGAGGTTAACTTAGAATCTTCAAGAACTAATTGAACTTTTAGCAGTGTAATAAACTGAAACATTATTCAGTACATTTTGATTAATGAACATATTTAATTAGTTTAATATAATTAACTATAAATATTCTAATCCTAATGATTACATCGGGTAACTATCACTCATTTTAGATAGTGATACGTCATTGGTAGTTATTTAATGATACTACTCATCCTTAGACACGGTTAAGTGTGTTGATAACTTTAAGTGTTGTATTCATATTCTTTGATTTTTGTCACCTCATTTTTTTAAATTTTTATGCATTTTCATCTTTTCATGTATTACCATATCTCTTTATTTCTTATTGCATTTGGGTTCAATTAATCATCCTTTATGCTTTGATTTTCTTTCATCTCTTCCACACTGTTCCAAAGTTGGTCAATTGTGATGATATGCTTTTATGCATATTTGTTGTTGAGTTGAGTTGAATTTGATTTTGTTCGTTCACTCTCCTCTTATTGATTAATATGCCTCTTTTGCATTATTAGTATTATTAGTATATAATACATATTTGTAAGCTTGTTTCACCTCTCCGCGGTAATTAAAAGAAAAAAAAATTTAATAGAATTAAATTTTTTGCGGACGGTGTGAAGGAAGCTGATGCCTCCTTTATTGTATTCTAAACACTCACGGGTAGTCATCAGGTTCTACTCCGGTTGAGTGAGTACACACCAACTTATGTTGATGTTTGTTTTTTATAAATGTCTTCTGTCACGCACGAATATGCACAATTTGGTGTAGGTGAATTCGTGCGCGCGTGTGTCCAAGCAAGGCAGATGACGTCAGAGGTTAAAATGAAAGCCAGCATCTCAAGCCAGACATTGAGTCTGTTGCCTATATTCCTATATATACCCAGTGTGTTGGGTTAGGTATTCTTCTGGTACAATGACTTCTTGGTAGAAGCCAGTTTTGGTAAGAAGTGAATTGTTTACTTGAACTTTCGTGTCACCATCCTTCGTTGGCATCTAGCTAGCACCTTTCTGCAAAGGGGTGTTATAATGGATCAGCGGGGACTTTCACTGAAAGCATTTTAATATTATAAAGGATTCAAGGCTTCATCCTTTACGGTTTATTGGATTGTAATATTATGTGGATTGCCGTCGCACGAGTCACGGCGACGAAGAGAGGTTAGCCAAGCACTAGGACATAACCTTCGTTGTTTATATTATATGCAAGTATGTATGGATCTGCCATGTCAGGGGTACCAAGCTACTAAAGTACCCGACCAGAATTGTAGGACAGAATCAATATATTTATTCCAAGATCTTTATGGTTGAATAGTCCTAACGGTCATGACATTGACGCAAGGTCAAACCCTGATCTTATGTGAGGAAGTTATTATGATGCCTGTACCATGCCTATATATATGCTACATGTACGTTTACTGTGGAATCCATGTTGAAGTACTGTAACCTGTTGTTGTCAACGTATTTCGTCCTAAATAAATTATGATGTCAGTAAACCTAACGAGTTCATCCCTATACACATTGGCACTCGTTGACGTGCCTGCTTGTTATTGAAGTCCTTCCTTCACGTTCCAAGAAAGAAACATTCGCGTTATTATTGTCAAGTCCAAATAGCATCGCCCGTGTTGGACCGTTGTCACTACGACACCATCAACATCCTTTAGTCAGCGGTTCACACCCCAGTAAAAGCGAGGCTACAATACGCCTCTGTAAATAACCTTCCACTGTCTTTAGAGGCTTCCATCCTCTTCATCGCAAGACATGGGTGTTGGTTGAGCTCTCGTGGGGCTCCGTGAATCAGGGGCTGTCCCCTTTCACTTCTCTGGCCTGTAGTAGGCCCCCTTGCATTAGCAAGGATCGGTGTGGTTGGGTTTCCCAAAACTAAGTATGGGCTTCCCAGGATGAAATCATGTGCTGGCTGTGCCATTACAGCTGCCTTGATGGTGCCAGACACAAACTTGCATTTCACCTCGATATTGGCGACGGGCAACCGTTGTGAGATACCTCTTCTCAAAATGCCACCAATCTCAACTATTTCTCCTGTCCACTGCCCTGGTTTCACCAAATGACGAGCGATGATACTGGGGTAAGTAAGCCCGCTGTCAAACAAACACGTAGTGGCCGTCCCATTCACTACGGCTGGTCCACTGTTAGAGAACAACTTCTCTGCCTGGACTGGTTCCCATTTATTCCCTTTAGTCCATCTCACCGGTCTTAAACAAGCTGCATGATGAGCTGGGGGGTTTGTTCATGCACCGGGATGTCCAGTGGGAGGTGGTTCGACAATTCCGACAATACCTCTCATTATCCCCCTTGTTCCTAGCGGGTTCCTGAGAGGTGTTTGGCTGTGCTCTGTTATGCTGCTGGGGCCGCAAGTTAAAACCAGAATGAGGCTCCATGCGAGAAGGTCCTGGTTGCTGATGAGCTGGTGAAGTAGCCGACTGCGATGATGAAGCTCCTTTGTCTGGGGCTGGCAGGTCTGGGTTTTTCCGTTTCTGTCCCAGTACTTCGGCCTGTGCTGTCTGGTACCTTTCGGCGAACACGATAATCTGATCAAGTTGCTGGGCACCCTGCTCTGCCAGATACCGCCTCAAGTCGAGGGACATGTTTGCTTTTACCTGTTCACACATAACTAACTCCTCCAATCCTTTTCGCCAGTCCTGACAGTTCCCTCCACCGGGTTAGGTAATTTCTCACCCGCTCGGCAAACTGAGCAAAACTCTCTCCTTTCTCTGGCCTGCTCTCCCTGAACATGGTTTGGCATTTTCGTGGTGTCCCCTGAAACCTTTGCAACAAAGCGTTTCGCAGAGCCTCAAAGTTGTTCTGGTCATCTATGAGCATCTTGTTGTACACTTCATAAGCATGGCCTTTCAAAGATTGCGATAATTTCAGGCACCAAAGACTCTCATCCAACCCATATGCCTTTGCCATTCTTTGGAATTTTTCCAAAAACATGTCAATCTTTTCATTCCCGTTAGGGAACGAGTCAAATGGGAAGCTCATGGCTGCCATCCGGGGTCCTCCGTTTCCTGAGGTGTCTGCTGCTCCTGCTTCGGGTGAATCTCCATTAGCCGAACTGCCCTCCGAAGATCGGTACTGCAATTCCAGAGAACGCAGGGCAAGTTCATGCTGTCTCTCTGCTGCCTTTTCCCTTTCCTCTTTCTCGGCTTCCAATTTCCGAAATTCCATCTTTGCTGCTTTCTCCCTCTCCTGTGCTTCCAATTTCCGAAGTTCCATTTCTGCGGCGGCTGCCCTCTCCTCTTTCGCTGCTTCTGCGGTGGCTATCCTTTGCCTTTCCTCTTTCTCGCTCTGATTATGCCTATCATTTTCTCTGATCATGTAGGCTTTCGTCTCCTCTTTATCCATTCCCATGTCTTGGGCTGCGTCACGCCAGGCAGCTCGTAACTTGGCCATATCCGCCATCTTACCTGTAAACTGCGGTAAGTTCACAACTGACAGAAAATGACAGAAAGGAGAACAAAAGGAAGGAACTACCTGTTACGTAATAGGAAGTATTCCTCCTATAACCGATGTCCCAAAAACCCGAACTCAGACTAGCACCAAGTCTGAATAATAACCTGAGAAAAATTTAGTTAAGAAGCTACCAAAAACTAAATTACCTTCCTGTTAAAGAAAAATATGTCGGTATGCCATCAATTACCTTTATGTCATATACATCAAAAATACCACAAATCTACTAGACTGCAACCTGTGGAAAAACCTATAACTGGATCAGTTCTAATAGCTCAAGTCTAGGGGATATTTAAAGAAACTCTATTCTCAGAAAACTTCCTAGAGACAATCTATGAATGTAGATCACAGACTTGATCTCAACAGAATTATCCACCGGACGATTGCCGCCCACTTGTCACGAAGTGGATTTAAGTTTATAGAGTTTGCCTGAATGAAAACAAGACCCTAGTATGAGAAAGTCTGAGAAGATAGAATTTAGATGAAAATGACATGCCTGTGGACAGATGAGACTATTAACTCAAGGGATAGAACCAGGAGTTGACTCTCCCCTTGCCGCTTCGTGACTTCAGAAAAAGTTATAATCTCACTCCCTCTAGCTACCTTTAAACACAAGGAGATAAGGTGTATAAAAACGACCACAGACACCACTATACAGACCACATGTAGGTATAGTATAGAATAGAAGCTGATCCAGTAAATAATATATGTATATATTTATTTACATACAAGAAAAACATAAAATGGCATCATACGTCATCAAGTCAGTCGATAGCGTGCACTGTTGCACGGCCTGAAAACAAGTAACGATTAAATTGTAAGACCCTCAAAAAAAAACCTCAATCACATTCACTCTTCCTGTCACCCTGCTGAGGAACAATAAAAATGGTTAGTGCTTTAAAGTACTCTGATCTGGTGGGGCTGTCAAATTTAGCCTCCACTCTCTAATACCACTAAGATTGCTACTGTCTCAGTCCTGTTGACTCTTCCTCAACGAACCGTCTACACCGCTTTCCGCTTGTTAGGTGATATGCGCCGCTAACTAACACCACTGGAAATGCTACAAATAATAGACTTGGAGTAACACAATGGCTCAGTATCTATCCGTCAAGTGGATACTGAACAGACCCTACTGGTCCTGTCTATTTTCTCCCTCCTTCTCTCTCTCTCTCTATCTCTCTCTCTCTTGGTCTCAGTGTCTCTCTAACACTCGACGACTGATGATGCGGCGTCTCCGTTACACTCTTCTCTCGTTACTTTCAGGTCCTAGGTATGGTAACCCTGTCACCTGTTCCTGAATTCTGCGATGATGATGATGAAGTTCTGGCGTCAAGCATGAGGTACTTGATAAACTGTCGACAAACTTCTCTGCTGCTGAATAGCTTCTATGATTTGCTCCTCCAACCCGCTCCAGATTTAGAGGCAAACACAGCCTTGATTTCCGGCTGTATACAATTTAACCCAGTCTCACGGCCACCTGCCGTTGCTAGATACTAAAATAGCGATGCTCTCGGCTGTATGATAAATAAACCACGGTCCAGCTGAAGCATAGGGACTTCACTGCCAGAGACCATAGGTCTGACCCTTAAGCTAGGTCCTGTTGCCGTGGGTAATTTTGCACATGGGCAAATTTACGCTCCCCACTATTCTTGCCGCAACTCGCTGAAATTAAAAGAAGATGCGTCTATTGTATAACAATTCCAACCTAACGCATCTCTAACCTAACTCCCCTTCACTCGTCATTTACAACAATACATAAAATAATATTGCCCACGTGGCTCACTCGTCATGTACAACAATACAAAAATTAATATTACCCACGTGGCACTTAAATCTCTCTCCTCCCTCTCCCCTTCTGAAAACGATACATAAAATATTTCTATTCCACGTGGCACTTAAATCACACTTATCCTCCCCTTCTCTCGTTCTGAACACCAATACATAAAATATTTCGACCCACGTGTCACTTCATCTAAAATCTGCTAGGTAAAAATAAACAAAAACCCAGACACCGTCTGACAGGTTACATGGCCGTTACGCATGGCCGATCACGTGTTCACACATGACAAAATAGGGAAATCCTTTTACCCACTAACACAGGAGTTTCCCTGGCTTACTCCAATTTAAATTAAACCTCGCTGTAGGACTGATTTATTTCCCCAAGCCGTATAATTCACTGATAACATAAGCTCACTGCATTCCTCACATTTAAGGCTCAGAAAAATTAACGTACACACCAAGGATTTCCCAATAAAATTACATTAGAAAATATACAGGAATAAATGGGGGTTTCCCAATATTCTACCATTAGGAGCACACGTGTCTCTCATAACTTCACACTCTCCGATCTACTGCCAAAATCATAGAAAGAATAAGCACACTGTTGCATTTACGTCGTTCTACAAAAAATGATAATGGATGGCACTATCGTTTTTTTTAAAACTAAAAAGTTAAACTTTACCTACGGGCGAAATTCTAAAAAACCCACTAATAAGTAAAACGATGAATAAAATAGTTACATACCGATTATCGCTGGTTTTTCCCACAGTGGAGAACGATAATTACGACGTTCTACGGCCAGGCAATTATTTCTTCAGAGACAATTGCCCGCGGTTTCCTCCCTCATTATATACAAGAGAAAACACCCACGCGAATTCCTCTCCCACGCATATCCCAAGCTGCGCGTGTCCGAAAATTGCGTCACATTACGTGATGGCCGCGTGGTTCTGACTCATCATACAGGAGTGCCCGAAAATGATGATTTTCGTAAACAATGAAATCTACGGGAATCGCGAAAAATCAGAAGAAAGTAAAAACTGGCCGAGTGAAAAATAAACCTACCGACATAAACGAACCCCTTTTAATCCCTACTCAAAATTACCAAACACGATATATATTCAAATGAGAAGGAAAAAAATGGTGAAACTACCAAAATAGACGACAGAATCGGGCCGGTTGAAAGTCAGAATTACAGTGTAGCATCACACCCCCCCAACATGAAATCACAAATATTTTACCCCACCCCCTCTATCTTTCTATTTTTTTTAACAAGTGAAAAACAACAACGTAATCGTATGTAAATTACTAACCTAGTCATCATTATCACCTTTCAACTCCCTAAATACACAGGGAAAAGACAAAGATTATGAGAATAAATGCAAGAAATGATAACAAGATTGAACTTGAAGAAACACCACTAAAAGATATAGAATCGTACACATATCATGGCAGAAATATAGACAAAGTTGGAGGGACAGACAATGATATCAAAATAAGAATACAAAAAGCAAGAGGAGCTTTCGTTGCATTGGGAAACATATGGAGAACAAGAGAAATCAAGTCCAACATGAAAATAAGAATCTTCAACTCAAATGTCAAGTCATTCCTATTGTATGGCTCTGAGACATGGAGAGCAACAAAAACTACAACCAAAAAGCTACAGACTTTTATAAACGGGTGCTTGCGTAGAATAGAAGGACTGAAATGGTATGACAAAGTCACAAATGTGGAATTGATGACAAGAACCAGACAAGTGCCACTGGAACAAGAGTTGAGAAGAAGATGCTGGCGATGGATAGGACACACATTGAGGAGACCTGATGATAGCATTACAAGGCAGTCCTTGTTCTTGAATCCACAGGAAAAGAGAGGCAGAGGTAGACCAAAAAAAACCCATGGAGAAAAGAGCTGGATACAGAGGTGAAAATGATGAGGAAAACATGGAAAGAACTTGAGCGGCTGGCACATGACAGGAAGACTTGGCATGTGTTTGTTGAAGGCCTATGCTCCTCAGGGAGCTAAAGTGTATTGATTGATTGATTCAACTCCCTAAGGAGCATATGCTTAATGTCAAGTCTTCCTGTCCTGTGTCATCCATTCAAGGTCTTTCTAAATCTTCTTCATCCCCTTCATGTCTGTCTCCAGTTCTATTCTCCGTGTATTCCCTGGTCTTCCTCTGACTCTCTTACCCTGAAGATTCCAGAAAGAGGACTGCCTGGTAAATCTATCAGCAGGTTTACTGAGCGTTGTGTCCTATCCATCTTCAGCATCTTCCTCTCATGTCTGGTTCTTCTGGCACTTGTCTGGGTCGTGTCATCAGTTCCACATTAGTGGTATTGTTATATAACTACAATCCTTCTATTTTAGGCAAGCACCCATTTATGAGAACGTCCATGACAGTCCTCTCGCGAAAAGGTAGCGGGTTGGAAACATGGTGATGTCAGGCTACAGTCTATCAGCGGTAAATGAATATCTATCGGACTCTACTCTTGGGTCAGGAAAGGCAAAGGCAGCGAGGAGGGGAAGTAGTTACTTCATCTCTTGAAGCCTGATTTAGTATTGTGAAGTCTCTAACATTTCACACCCCTATGGCAGTATCTGCTATCAGACTAACAAATTTTTTTTTACCCAACTGTGAAAGTCTGACGCTTTTTGGTTGTTGTTTTTGTTGTTAGCCATACAATAGGACTAATTTGACATTTTGCGTTGCTTTTACTTCTGTGTGGCATAATATTAGTAGATGCATTGCTTTTACTTCAGTGTAGTATAATATAGTAGAATTGGTACTGTAGCCAAGTACAAATGAGAGGTCATTCAACACCAACGCAAACAGCAGGTAATATACACTTGAGCAAGTCACCCTTGACCACACGGACAATACTTTATTGATGTGATAACATCAGCTCCATGTCCACATCATATTTGAGGATAATCAATGATAAACTTGGCCATCTACATCAAGGCCTTCATATCTTTTATACATCAATGAATAATGTAGCCATCTGCCCGTCGATGTCAGAATAAAGTCTTTTATAACAATAGCGGCACAAAAATGTCAGAGCTGCAGTATTACAATACTTCTCTGCATATCACCAGACAACTCTGGCATACAATTGAAGCACACATCCTCAGATTAAATATATTTCAGGCAGCGAATATCAAATACACCTCGGAGCTCTGACACATAGGTCCAGACACCTTGGACACACCGTGAAGAATGCCCCAAAGACCGTACTCTCACTTTTGCGCATGCTTACATCGTCTGCTTGCATATAATTAACTACGTCATATCTTTTGGTAAGCGTTGCTCCGTATAATGTCGAAGTTACAGCAAATAATAGCTACTAACAAGTAAACCAATAGTGGTGTATAAAACAACTTTTGAAAAAAAATTGTTGGCTGTTTTTTTAGCTTTCTTGGGATGTAATTTATCCTCCCTGTCAAGTGGACATAATCAAATGCAAAAAAAAAAAAATTAAAAAATAATAATAATAAAACAGATGCACGTAACATTGAGCATCATGTCGTTTCGTGCAAATGCCAGAAGCACACAACTTTTATATAATTTCCAGACTGCAACTTTGATAGGAAAAAGTTTGTGACTCGCGTCCATGACGACAAGCCTGGGATAATTAAATATATATGGGATATAAGTCATCCACAAGGAAGTTGTTATTTATTACGGCAAAATGTTAACTATTGCAGATAAAAGTTAACAAATGCGGATAAAAGTTAACTATTGCGGATAAAAGTAGAAACATATTTTTATGTAATAAAAGAGTATGACTCTTATTTTTGTGTGACATCACATTTTTCCGATCTTCCACTCCCCCTATCGTCACAAAATTTTGACCCCCCCTGCATGACGTCATATGTGCAAGCTACATGGGATGTAATTTTTGTTTGTCAAGGGAAATAACGAAAATTATAAAATATTTCAGTGGTCACTGAAAGCATTTCCAATATTTTATAAAAACATAACTACTTACCTGCTGTTGCGTACTTTTACATAGATGGCAGTCTCAGGTCCTGCCTGTGTTAAAAGGTTACGCACCATTCTTATGATAGGAATATTATTTGTGCGTATGATTTATCACGCACGTGTGTGCACTATGTAGAGTATGTGAGACTCTTAGCTCACGGGTTTCCAAGATCTTGAGAGAGAGATGATGTCAGAGATCGTGAAGGGTCAAGCCGGACTGATCGTCCGTATTATATTGTTTGTGTCCCTTATGAATGGGAATTATTTCTAAAGTGGATGACTGGTTCTTCTCAGAAGCCAATGTCAAGATGTATATGTAAGTCTTGTACCCATGTATTGATAAATGATCTTTTGGATGATTTTAAGTGATGTCTCTACTCATTACTGGCATCTAGCTGGAGTCCTCATGTCAGGATTTCAAGAATTGATCAGATGAGCTAGTAGCTTCACTTGTAAAACGTAGTGGTAATTCTACGAGAGGAAATATTATTAAATGTATTGGAGGACTGTATTACGAAGTGCCGACATCTCGGTCATGGCACTTATTGGAGAGGGTAGCCAAGGATAGTCGCTAACTTGTATTTATCTTGATGTAAGGAACGTGTGGATCTTATGTTTAATCAACTGTCTGAGCAGTCTATGGAAGAAGTCAATTGAGCAGGACAGTATATTTTGGTTGTTTTCTCAAGTATTATGAAGATGTATAATAAGCCCGATGTCCTTGTAGAAGATCAACGGCCGATGCCTTAGTGACTATAACAGAGACACATTAATTGTCTGAGCATTAGTTTAATGAGGAAGAATATTGTCAATGGATCTAACTGGGAAGATGTATATTGTCTTTATGAACATTACCACAGATTTTCACCGTCATGTATTCTTGCTGATCGTCCATGCATCAAACGTATCGTCTACTATTTCGTATCGTGTTTGTATCCGTGAATAAATACATTGAACTTTTAGACAAGCCTTTGCTGAATACTTCAGTTGATCAAAGTTCTATTGACATACTTGAAGTTCATTTAGAATTCGCGTTATTGGCATGAACTGGCAGTATTACCCCCCATCGTCAACTCATTCAAACATAAAACCAAACCAACACCTGCATAACTTAATACTGTAACAGAAATTGCTGCACCAGTCATTACTTTTACCGCTTCCTGTTTGTTCAATGAATATTATAATATTTTACATGATCAAATGTAATTTTACAGACAGACTCACAATGACTGCAATCTGCAAGTTTATAATATGACATGTCTTCCCCTTACTTGAATTAAAGCATGTTGGGACTGTCGTATCTCAGTCTGACGGATGTGAATAGTTTCATCCTTATATTGTATGGCTGCGTCAAGAGCTTCTATGGCTTCATCCATCTCTATTAGTCTGAAACAACACAATATTTGGCTGAAATTTTTTTTATGTATCTGGCAAATACATTGCAATGTTTTTCACTCAAAGCAAGAGAGTAATATCTAAAAATTCAGAAGATTTGAAGATTTGATTTTTTGAAATAATGAGGCATTGCTTCAAGCTGTATCTAGTAGTATGAGAAATGTTCTCTCAGGTGAATTTTTTTTCCCCCACACAATTCAGAAATCATTACAGCCTTTTTGCTGTTGGTTTTTCTGTCCCTTAACAGTCAAGATAAGATGTTCTTCTTGCTGTTTTTCTTACTGGATCCTTCGCGCTGACTAACAAAGCAGTCAGCAACCATCATGCCTAGCGCCATCTTGTGGAGCAACAACAAACTCTCTTCACTTTGCTTGGTCCTTTTTTATGGTGTCCAGCTCTTTTTCATTCTGACATCTATAGTTTTTCACCACTGGCAGTTACATCAGTTTCAGACCCCACATGTCCGTTCCATGGCAAAGCGTATTCATCTTTCTGTTTATATGTTTTACTGCATATACGGGTGTGCTGAAGGACAGATGACAGACAAGAGAAGCTGGAAAGTGGCTCTGTGCAGGACATGACAATTCCTTGTGAGAGCCCAGAATAGGAGCACAGTAGTTTAGCTCTGTATATTTGGACACGCCGCCCGCCCCCCCAGCCCCCGCCCCCGGGATGGCAGGGAATGCACAGTATACCACCCCTTTTCTCCTTCCTGCTTAAAATCAGATGTGAGAATCTTTTAAATACCAGGACATAATACCCAGGAAAAAAAACTGGAGCTCTGTACTCCAACTCAACAAGTTTTGGAATGGAAGAAAAAAACACAGGAAAAGCCTAGATCTATAATGTAAATAATGTCATGGATTCTTCAACTTGGCACTGGCTGCAAAAGAGTGACATGTTCAGTAGCTAAAGTTAAACAACGCCAAAAGCCACCAAGGGGGTTGGAGTTGCTAAGAGGTATGGTGTCTGCTTCTAATTTTAAAGGTACCAGGTTCGCTCCCAGTAATAATAATAATAAATTCTTTAAGCACCAAACACGGCGCATAAGGCAGAAACCAGTGCTCTCCAGATTGTACGTTGTGACGCCACTCCTCTTAGCTCTTGCACATTGTTTAATCCCAACGTTCTTCCTTCTCTTATTATTGTTCTTCTGAGTGTTTCTTTTGGTCTTCCTTTTTTCCTCTTACCCTCAGGAACCCAAGTGAGTGCCTGCAATGGTATTCTGTTGTTTTGCATTCAAATTCTGTGTGTTCTTGGTCATCTCTTACGTTTCTCATGATATTCTCGGCATAAATGTTAAACAGGTAAGGGGAAAGGGTACAGCCTTGTCTTACTCCTTTCTGAAGAACACACAGAGTTTGACTCATTTAACATCGGCGGGTACCAGATCCTGGAAATCAGATATGCTGACGACACAGTCCTCCTATCGACCAACCCAGAAGGACTTGAACAATTAATTCTGTCCACCAAAAAACACAGCGAGGCCCAGAATCTATACCTAAACACCAAGAAGACCAAAGTATTGACAACAGACAAAGTAAAGACCAAACCAGAAATTGAAATTGATAACGAAGAACTGGAAAGTGTTAATGAATTCGAATACTTAGGATCAATCATCAACAGCTCTGGCGACTGTGCAGTAGAAATTAAAAGAAGACTTGCAATTGCTTCACATAAACTAATACAGATGAAAAACCTATGGCAAGGCACAAGCAAAGAAACAAAGTTACAACTGATCAGAGCATGTATATTCCTAGTAGCAACATACGGCTGCGAGACTTGGACACTCAATAAAACAGTTGCAAAAAAGATTACATCATTCGAAATGAAATGCTACAGAAGGATGTTGAGAATACCCTGGACAGAAAAAAAGACCAACAGAGAAGTACTGCACTCACTAAACGTACAGGAACATTGGCTCCTAAATACCATCGCAATAAGGAAGCTGAAATTTTTCAGTCATATAAAAAGACATAATAGTCTGGAAAAAACAGTGATGGAAGGCATGGTCCCTGGAAAAAGGGGAAGGGGTCGACCTAGACGATGGTGGACCCAGGACATCACAGAGAGTCTGAACTTGTCTTTGGCTGATGCAGGTCGACTTGCCCAGAATCGTGATGCGTTCAGAGCAGCTGTAATGGAGACAACGTTCTGGAAAGAATACGTCACATGATGATGAAGTACTGAAGGTGAAATAAGAGATTAAAAATTCAGTATTCTTCCAGGCCAGACCCCACAACTATATATATATATATATATATATATATATTTTTTTTTCTTCCAAAAAAACTTTTTAAAAAAATTATAATTATTTTATTTAACACTAAATAGCAGTAAACAATATAAGGAAATTATTTACTTTTAAAGATACATACCTTGTATATCTTAACCTGACAACAGATGTGAAAAGTAATTTTTGTTTGAGCGTAAGAAGTGATCATGGCTAACTCATACTTATTAGCTTCAATTATTTTTATTCAGGCAAAGATCATCTCCCTCTAGTCTAAATACAAATTCCACAATCCCAAATTTGTTACAAACACTGATGACTGGTGAGAACAAATTAAAATTGTCTTTAACTGCATTCACAAATTTATTTACTTAAAAAAAAAAAAAAGATTTAGCTTTCCATTCTTACCGTCTTTCTTCTTCCACTGTCAAAACTTTTCCCTCATGAAGTTTTTCATCCATTGCTGACCTCTGTTTGTTGAGCTTGTCTCTGGTCTGTCGCAGCTTCTGGATGTCTTCCTTTACCTGAGACCTCCTCTCTTCACCTGTTTCTGGTAGTTCTCGTTTCTTCTCCTCCAACTTTTTCTCCACAGAATCCAACTTGACAGATAATGTAAGCAGGCTCTGAAGAAATATATAAACAACTTATGTTTCTGTCTGTTATCTGCTTCTTCTGTTTAGTGAATGAAATCTTCAAGATCCGTCACTGTAACTACAATTTTCATGCAGCATTCTCTGGTCTTAAATATATCTCTCTGCACTTTTATAATTTCACCATTCATCACCTTTCAACAAGTTCGTTCATCACCTTTCAACAAGTTCGTTCATCACCTTTCAACAAGTTCGTTCACCACCTTTCAACAAGTTCGTTCATCACCTTTCAACAAGTTCATTCATCACCTTTCAACAAGTTTGTTCATCACCTTTCAACAAGTTCATTCATCACCTTTCAACACATTCATTCATCACCTTTCAACAAGTTCGTTCATCACCTTTCAACATGTTCGTTCATCACCTTTCAACACGTTCATTCACCTTTCAACACGTTCGTTCATCACCTTTCAACACGTTCGTTCATCACCTTTCAACACGTTCGTTCATCACCTTTCAACATGTTCGTTCATCACCTTTTAACACGTTCATTCATCACCTTTCAACAAGTTCATTCATCACCTTTCAACAAGTTCGTTCATAACCTTTCAACACGTTTGTTCATCACCTTTCAACACATTCATTCATCACCTTTCAACAAGTTCGTTCATCACCTTTCAACATGTTCGTTCATCACCTTTCAACATGTTTGTTCATCACCTTTCAACATGTTTGTTCATCACCTTTCAACAAGTTCGTTCATCACCTTTCAACAAGTTCATTCATCACCTTTCAACAAGTTCGTTCATCACCTTTCAACAAGTTAGTTCATCACCTTTCAACAAGTTAGTTCATCACCTTTCAACACATTCGATCATCACCTTTCAACACGTTCGTTCATCACCTTTCAACACGTTCGTTCATTACTTTCCAGCTCCCTATGGAGCACAGCCCATCAACAAATACATGCCAAGCTCTCCTGTCTTGTGCCATCAGTTAACGATCCAAAATTCATATCTCAATGGCCTTTGAAATCCATATCTCAATGGCCTTTAAAATCCATATCTCAATGCCCTCTGAAATCCATATCTCAATGGCCACTGGAAAATTCTCAAACAACTTTAAAGCTGAGGCAGAAGCACTAAGAACAGCTGCAATTTCCATCATTGGACAAGCAACACTCATTCAAAGTAGCCAAGTATAATGATCTGGCCAAGAACTTGAGACACGATGGGTTCACTGCAAGGGTCATGGCTGTTGAGGTGGCTGCAAGAGGTCTCGTGGCAGCCTCAGTGTATGATCTACTGAAACTGTTGGTGTTGAGGGGACAGTCAAGAACAAGGGCACTTAAGAGGCTCAGTGAAACTGTGGGAAAGGCATCGTGCTGGCTGTGGAACAACCGCAATGGGCTATGGAACTCAGGACAGTAATTTGGTTTAAACAGGGGTTACTTTCACAATTGCCTCCAGCTGGTAGAAAATAGGAATTTGAAAGCTGCAACCAAGGTGGAGTGGGTTCAAATCACCGCACAAGACAACAGGAGGCTGACACTTGGGAGTCATGACCCAAGTGCCCCCCCCCCCCCCACCCTAGAGTGTAAAGGAGATTAATGGGCTGAAACACTTGATCAGGGGAACCATTTCTGATGATCAGATTGTCTCCTGTTGTATCGCTCTCTATAGAGTTTCCTATCATCATCTATCCATCATGGAAAATAAAGATTTTGCTAGAGACAAGATAGTGCTCCTCACAGACTCACTATCAGTCATCACAGCCCTGAGGAACAGTTAAAACAATGAATTAGATAGTCTGGCAGAAGCACTAATGAAAACCAGCTACAAATTTGTAAAAAAAGTAAAAGTATAGTGAATCTCTGCTTGCTGCAATATATACTGAAATGAGAAGTAAGATAAACTTGCCAAAGATGGAGGAAGGAAAATCCAAACAGAAGACAGGGCTACATATGAAGAGATAAAAGCAATAATTAGAAATAAATTATAGACGAAAATGGCAGAAGGAACACTCCGAGTCCGATACTACAGAACCATACTATACATTACCAAGAAGAGATCAAGTAATAATTTTCAGACTAAGAACCGGCCATTGCAGACTGAAATGCCATCTGTACAACAAATTGAAAATCAGGCAGACATATGCCCGTGTGGGGAGGACAGACAAATAGTAGAACATGCGCTCCAAGTCTGCCGGCTCAATGAGACGAGCAGGGTGGCAGTGTGGCCTTCTCCAACCTAGTTGGGGGAGAAACTGGATGGTGATGAGAGAAGCCTGAGACGAACTGCCAGCATTATATGAGATTATAATGTGGTTATTTAAGAAAAAATAACCAGTCTTTCCGTACCTTCTGTATCCCCTTCATCTTCTTCCTCGTTCGTCCTGAAAAGGACTTTGGTTGCGTTGTGTCGCCGTTTACAGCAAAGTTGCGATATTTGCGCCTTTCGGCCCGAAACATCTGACTTCCACACTGCATTTTTTTTGGGACTGGGTTTGCCTTCCCTCTTCGATCCCTACTCTCTTGGCCAGACTGCAGTAATGCAGCCTGTTTCCAGGACCACCACTTGGAGGTGGAGTAGGGTCTTGGTCAGCTCTGGTTCCCTGACCCTGACGCAAACAGTCAAGCTATGAGTCGCTGACTACATTCATCTCGTTAGCTGCGTCTTCGGTCCCGTATCCCCTTCAGATCTATGTCTTAATTCCCTTCTACACATGTTTTATCATCATCATCATATTTTCCCTATGTGATCCTTATGGAGCCACCACCGAGCTGGTCCAGCTGGAAGACTGCATAAAGCAGTTACATGCCCCTGCAGTGGTGGTTTCAGTAACAATTTGTTTTACATAATGATGTCCCCAGCCCCATGCAAAAACATGTATAAGTTGCCTTGTGGGCATCACGATCCAGTCGACTCAGGCTGTACATGGTACCATGACTCTGCTCTTGAGCTAGGGAAGGCAAAGGCAGCAAGGTAGGGAACGCAGTCATCCCCAACTCATAAAGCTGGAACCTAGTATAGTCTCTAACTATTCACTCCCCATACAGCAGTACCTGTTATGGGACTACCTTTATCTCTTTTTATTTTACCTTATTAAGTGCCTGACCTGACCTCATCTTTTTTACCAACTTACCTTATTAACTGCCTGACCTGACCTCATCTTTTTACCAACTTACCTTATTAAGTGCCTGACCTGACCTCATCTTTTTACCAACTTACCTTATTAAGTGCCTGACCTGACCTCATCTTTTTACCAACTTACCTTATTAAGTGCCTGACCTGACCTCATCTTTTTACCAACTTACCTTATTAAGTGCCTGACCTGACCTCATCTTTTTACCAACTTACCTTATTAAGTGCCTGACCTGACCTCATCTTTTTACCAACTTACCTTATTAAGTGCCTGACCTGATCTCATCTTTTTACCAACTTACCTTATTAAGTGCCTGACCTGACCTCATCTTTTTACCAACTTACCTTATTAAGTGCCTGACCTGACCTCATCTTTTTACCAACTTACCTTATTAAGTGCCTGACCTGACCTCATCTTTTTACCAACTTACCTTATTAAGTGCCTGACCTGACCTCATCTTTTTACCAACTTACCTTATTAAGTGCCTGACCTCCCCTCTTCTTTTTACCAACTTACCTTATTAAGTGCCTGACCTGACCTCATCTTTTTACCAACTTACCTTATTAAGTGCCTGACCTGACCTCATCTTTTTACCAACTTACCTTATTAAGTGCCTGACCTGACCTCATCTTTTTACCAACTTACCTTATTAAGTGCCTGACCTGACCTCATCTTTTTACCAACTTACCTTATTAAGTGCCTGACCTGACCTCATCTTTTTACCAACTTACCTTATTAAGTGCCTGACCTGACCTCATCTTTTTTACCAACTTACCTTATTAAGTGCCTGACCTGACCTCATCTTTTTACCAACTTACCTTATTAAGTGCCTGACCTGACCTCATCTTTTTACCAACTTACCTTATTAAGTGCCTGACCTGACCTCATCTTTTTACCAACTTACCTTATTAAGTGCCTGACCTGACCTCATCTTTTTACCAACTTACCTTATTAAGTGCCTGACCTGACCTCATCTTTTTACCAACTTACCTTATTAAGTGCCTGACCTGACCTCATCTTTTTACCAACTTACCTTATTAAGTGCCTGACCTGACCTCATCTTTTTACCAACTTACCTTATTAAGTGCCTGACCTGACCTCATCTTTTTACCAACTTACCTTATTAAGTGCCTGACCTGACCTCATCTTTTTACCAACTTACCTTATTAAGTGCCTGACCTGACCTCATCTTTTTACCAACTTACCTTATTAAGTGCCTGACCTGACCTCATCTTTTTACCAACTTACCTTATTAAGTGCATGACCTGACCTCATCTTTTTACCAACTTACCTTATTAAGTGCCTGACCTGACCTCATCTTTTTACCAACTTACCTTATTAAGTGCCTGACCTGACCTCATCTTTTTACCAACTTACCTTATTAAGTGCCTGACCTGACCTCATCTTTTTACCAACTTACCTTATTAAGTGCCTGACCTGACCTCATCTTTTTACCAACTTACCTTATTAAGTGCCTGACCTGACATCTTTTTTACCAACTTACCTTATTAAGTGCATGACCTACCTCATCTTTTTACCAACTTATCTTATTAAGTGCCTGATCTGACCTTATCTTTTTAACTCGTCTGCCTTATTAAGTGCTTGACCTGACATATTGTTACCTGTGTAACTTATTTAGTTCTTGACTTGACCTCATCTTTTTACCTGTTAACTTATTTTGTCACCTGCTTCTGCAGTCAAAGTTAACGGGTTTAAAACCAGTTAGCATCAGGCTTTAGTCTAACCAGCTGTAAATGGGTACCTGACTCTGCTCTTGAGTTAGGGAAGACAAAAGCAGTCAGGAAGGGAATTCTCATCTCATTTCATAATCTGAACCTCTTCTACCCCGTGAAACGAGGTGTAGAGGGGACCCAAGTGCACAAGGCCCATGGGCGGGACATGTAATCGAAGTGACTTGGCAAACAGGTGATTAGCCCATTGTGCAGGAAGGGAATTACTCACCACATATCACCAAGCTGAGACCTAGTGAAGCCTCTAACAGTATCTGCTCACAGGAATACCTTTACCAATTTTTTTTAACCTTATTAAGTACTTGACCTGACCTGATCTTTCCACCTGCTTACCTTATTTAGTGGTTGACTTGACCTGATCTTTCCACCTGCTTACCTTATTTAGTGGTTGACTTGACCTGATCTTTCCACCTGCTTACCTTATTTAGTGCGCGACCTGACCTGAACTTTCCACCTGCTTACCTTATTTAGCGCTTGACTTGACCTGAACTTTCCACCCGCTTACCTTATTTAGTGCTTGACTTGACCTCATCTTTTTCATCTCAAGCTCACTCTTCTCAGCAATTATGGCTTCTTTCTTGGCAATAATGGCTTCTCTTTTCATCAGCTCCTGGAGCAAGAACAAGAGGTATTTATATTTTGTGATATCCACAACACCATTAACACACAACACCATTAACACACACATTTTGTGATATCCACAACACCATTAACACACAACACCATTAACACACACATTTTGGTTTTGGTTTTAAGGACTATCTTCATTGCACACAGACAATTCCATCAGTGCTCTCATCTCTTCCCTTATAACACACAAGGGGGATTTCAGCACAGTGCGTGTGCTCCTTAGCACCAGTGATGATCCCAATGTGTGTATACAGGAATCACACATTCTATAAATATTTTTGTGGTGGGTAGGTTTTCCTAAATTTGTTAATTTTTCCAGGGCTGCGGCCGTATGACCCACTCTTTATGATTTCCAACTGCTGAGGGATTTTTAATGAGCGCAACTTGCACACGGAACCTCTTATTTTTTCTTATAGGACCCACTGGTTTTGAAAAAATTTCCATCAAATATATTCCCTGTACCTGATACCGAACCGGGTACCTACAGAATTAAAGGCAGACGCAATATCTCTTAGCCACTCCGACCGCCCCACACATTTTACCATGTGACAGCAGTTAGCAATAAAACAAACAGATATCACTGTGTGGTGGAGTAAACTATAATTAACTTATTTATCTGCAGAGACAGAGCAAACATTTATGTACATCTATTAATGCTGGAAAAAAATTAACTTCTAAACTGAATATATTTGTGTGTGCCATGCACACAGAACTCTATCAATAGTTCCCTAATGCAAACGGGATGTCAAGCCACTCTACTGTTTACTGAAATAAAATGGACAGGTATATGGAGATTGTGGTACAAGAGTTTCCAGAAGAATGTCAAGACTGTAAACTACATGGCCCAATGTCTTCCTTCTTAATTAAGACTGTTCTATTTTTTCTTCTTCTTCTTTTTCTCCGTAAACTTTGAGACATCAACTTGAATAAGTTTAAGGAAAGTGGTGGTTGTTGATCTTAGTGTCGGCTCACTGGACCTATCGATGTATTCTTCAGCGGCTGAATGTTGACAGCATTATAAATTACAATTTACTGGTACCAAAAGTTCAAAATTATGGTCAAGTTAATCTACCAAATTATATATGATATATGAAAACTATTTCTCACTTATTTTGATACAAAACCATGTATAGAAAATATCATGTGATTTGCTAGCAAATAATCTATTTTGGGTGACTTTTTGTTGATGTATCTTGCCATCTATTGAGATCTAGTTGAATCGGACACCATTTTAACAGGCACATGCTGGAACTGGGTTGGCCATATCCTCAGAAGAGATCTTGAGATCATCACCAGAACTGCCATGCCATGGGAACCACCAAGAAGGCAAAAAAGAGGCTAACCAACAACAACTTGGCAAGAACTGTGGAGGCCGAGATGAAAAGCATGAACCAGAGCAAGACATCGTATGAGGATAGCCATGAGCCCAGCAAAGCTGAGACAGTTTGTTGCTGCCCAACAACACGTCACTGGGCACAATGGTCACTGACTGTTTGTCAATCAGTGGCTACAGATTGAAGAAGTTGAACTGGGATATAGGCATGGAGCGTAAATATTTGTTTTAAACTGATCAACTGGCTGATTCATTCAAAATAAAAGTAGAAACTGTTTTGTACTCTCCTGCAGCCAAGGTCCACACATCCTCATCATCATTTTTTCCCCCACTCCTTATGGAGGATGGAGCCAAAAGTGCATATTGTAAAGGAAAAGATATCCATACTTTGGTGTCGTTGTTGTGACATTAATATCGTACTCCAGTATAATATCGATCGATATGTCAGCAAAACAAAGCTTAAATATCTGGCCCAGATTTTATCACATGAATTTTGTAAAATTCTTGAAGCTTTATGAACTATATATTATATAGGTTCAGAAACACATTTTTAAGATTTATGTATTATACATATTATATAAGTTCAGGAACACATATTTAAGATTTACATATTATATAGGTTCAGGAACACATATTTAAGATTTATGTATTATACATATTATTTAAGTTCAGGAACACATATTTAAGATTTACATATTATACAGGTTCAGGAACACGTATTATATAGGTACAGGAACACATATTTAAGATTTATGTAATATACATATTACATATAGGTCAAGCAACACATATTTAAAATTTATGTATTACATATATTATACAGGTCCACAAACACATATTTAAGATTTATGTAGTTTACATATTATATAGGTCGAGGAACACATATTGAAGATTTATGTATTATACATATTATATAGGTCGAGGAACACATATTTAAGATTTATGTAATATACATATTCTATAGGTCCTGGAACACATATTTAAGATTTATGTAATATACATATTATATAGGTCCAAGAACACATATGTTAGATTTATGTATTATACATATTATATAGGTCCCTTAACACATATTTAAGATTTATGTATTATACATATTATATAGGTCCAGGAACACATACATATGATTTGTGTATTATACATATTATATAGGTTAAGGAACACATAGTTCAGATTTATGTAATATACATATTATATAGGTCCAGGAACACATATTTAAGATTGATGTAATATACATATTATATAGGTTCATCATCATCATCAGTTGCCATCTCCACAACGGAGGTT
Source organism: Oreohelix idahoensis (assembly GCA_024509875.1). Taxonomy (NCBI): domain Eukaryota; kingdom Metazoa; phylum Mollusca; class Gastropoda; order Stylommatophora; family Oreohelicidae; genus Oreohelix; species Oreohelix idahoensis. The sequence goes on along the minus strand of JAMPIV010013067.1, from coordinate 101,976 downwards.
GGCTGTAATGGATCTCCAACGTCTTCTGTCTCTTGTCTTGGTGGTACACTCTGATAGACTCTTTCCCGTCCATCTCTTGATGTTATCTTCCCACTTATAGCGCTGTCTTCCCCTTGCACGTTTACCTTCAACTCTCCCTTCTGTTATGGTCTTCTGCAAGGTGTTATGCCTTTTTATGTGGCCAAAGTATTTTAGCTGCCGAACTTTGACCTCTCTCATTAGTTCTCTTTTCATACCTAGATTTTCTAGGACCTCCTTATTTGTTTTCATCTCTTTCCATGAGATACGCCCCATTCTTCTATATATCCACATTTCAAGAGCCTCAATTCTTTCTTCCAAATGCTTATTCATCGTCCATGTTTCTGCACCATACAGAAATGCAGAATATATATATAACACTTTATGATTCTCAGTTTTAATTTATGAGATAACTGTTTGGATGTCAGTATATGTTTCATGTTGTTGAATGTAGCTTTGGCCATTCCTATTCTCTTCTTGATTTCTGTTTCACATCTGCCATCTTCTGTTATTATATGACCAAGATATACGTAGCTCTTGACTTGTTCCAGGATTTTCCCATTTACGCTTATCTTTAATGTGGGTTTATCATCTGTTTTGCTAATTATCATAGTTTTAGTTTTCTCAATATTAATGTCGAGTCCATATTCATGACTTATACTGTTCACTTGCTTCACTAGTTCTTGTAACTCCTGTTCGCTTTCAGCTAACAACACGGTATCATCTGCATATCTAAGGTTGTTTATTGATCTTCCACTGATGTTCAGTCCTGGTATTTCCTGTATCTGTTTGAAAATTTTTTCGGTAAATAGGCAGGGGGACAGCACACAACCTTGTCTGACACCTCTTTTTATGTCTATGTATGGTGAATAATTCCTTCCCGATCTTACTGTGGCAGTTTGCTCCCAATAAAGGTTACTGAGTATTCTTATATCTTTTCCATCAATACCTATGTCTTTGAGGCATTCAATTATTTTTCTCATGATGGATTCTGTCAAAAGCCTTCTTATAGTCAATGAAGCACATATACATACTTTTTTGGACCTCTGTATATTTTTCTGCTAATCTTCTTAGGCAAAATATTGCCTCTCTTGTTCCACTGTTCCGTCTAAAACCAAACTGTTCTTCTTGGATTTCGCTGTCTACTTTACTTTTTATTCTTTCCTGTATGATTTTGAGCAGTATCTTAATTGCATGACTCATCAGGCTGATTGTTCTGAAGTCTGAACATTCTGTTGCATTTGGTTTTTTGGGCAATGTTATAAAAACTGATGTCTTCATGTCGTGTGGTAAATATCCTGTATTGTATATATCATTGCATATTTCTGTGATTGTATCTATACCAAAGCTCTCCAGAGCTTCTATCATTTCAATGTTTATGTTATCCATGCCTGCTGATCTTCCTTTTTGTATCATATGAATGGCATTCTCTACTTCTGATCTGAGAATGTGTGGGCCTTCATTAGAATCTGGTGATGGTTTTTTTTACCTCTGTTGTCCTCGAATAGTTCTTTTACGTATTCTGCCCATCTGTTTGATATGTCTTTCTCATCAAGTAATATTACACCATTTTTGTTCTTGATACAGCTTCCTCCTTGTGCAAACCGCGACCGATTTGATAATTTCTTTATTTCTTCATGCATATCTCTTGTCATGTGCTTCGCTTCCAAGTCTTCTATTTCCTTACATTTTGTTTCTATCCACCATTCTTTTGCTTCTCTACACATAGTACGTATGTCATTGTCTATTGTTTTATATTCTGGAGTATTTTTTGCTTTCTTTCTTTCTGCCATTTTATTCAAGATGTCATCTGTCATCCAAATTTGATTTTTCTTAGACTCCTTTTTAGGTAAATTTGCATTTGCTGATTGTATGCTTGTTTTTAAGCATTCCCATTTTGCGGTTGCTTTTTCTTCTGGGTTTTCTCTTCTATACTGCTCCATGCTTTCTGTCAATAACTGTTGGTATTTATTTTTGACTTCGATTAAATATTTCTGTTTTATATCTGGTTGTTTCAGCGCTGATATTTCTATCTGGGGTTCCTCCTGTCTTCTGTTTCCTGCTCTTTTCAGCTTTATAGGTTCAGGGAAACATATTTAAGATTTATGTAAAATACATATTATATATAGGTCCAGGAACACATATTTAAGATTGATGTAATATACATATTATATATAGGTCCAGGAACACATATTTAAGATTTATGTAATATACATATTATATATAGGTCCAGGAACACATATTTAAAATGTATGTATTATTCCTTTATCCTATTGTTTAGTTGTTTTTTGTTTTTTCCCCGCTCACTCCATAAGATGTAAAAGTCTATGATTTACCACTGTTTTCATAAACTTCATTGAAGTTTTATAAAAATGTTTGAATAATAAGAAAGGGGTTAATTTCTGTGGACTTTGTGATGTTCATTTTCTCATACTCAGCAGGCCGTATACAGAAAATCACTTCTGTGTCCGTTCAGCGGATGTCAACAATATTACAGAAAGTAGACACTGTAAGCTCAAACAAGTCCATATTATAAGGAAGTTAGTACTCTTGCAAGAAACCTGTACCACAGCACCTAATACACTGTTGAGACAATTGTTGCTGCAGAAATTCATTTTACGTCATGAAGCTTCTAGCTCATATGCACAACCCCACTTTTGTTGCTCGGTGGTGCATTATGGTCCTGTTTTTTGCCCTAGATTTATAGTTTTTAAGAGTTACATCAAGCACACTAACCTGTTCTAGCTCTTCATTTTGTCTCCGCTGTTCCAGGACCTTTTCAATTTCAGCATCCACCCATTTTCTTTGCTCTTCAATCTTGTCTTGTTCCTCACTAAATAAATCAAATGTTTAAAACAGAAATAAAGTGACTTGTAATTGATGTGATTTGATTTCATGTGTTTTCATTAAGAACCGAAAGTTTTGAAATGAGATGTTTGCATCTGTTAAAAATATAGACAGAATGACATCATAGAAAACTGAGAACAAAAGATGAAGGGTTTAAGCATTATCTATTAATTCATTATGCTTCCCACTCGTAAATTACAAGGATTAATTCCTATTCATATGTGGACATAATTTATTACACAGTTTCCATGGGATGCAAAGGAATTCGCATTGGTCATGTTTGAATTCCAGGGTTCGTGTGTTGCATTAACGAAGACAATCAAAGAATAACTTCCACGTAGTGCATCCTGGAAACAGGCTACCTCTTGAGTTCTTCAGTGGCCTGGTTAATGCTCAGGCCTGATTAGCTGCACCAGATTGGCCCAGCAACATAATTCCCTATGTGGTGCAACATGCTGAGAACCCAGCATTGCACACTAAGCTTGGGGGAGTTGTTCGAGCCCTAGGCTAAACTCTGAGTTTTACCTGGTAATCTGCATGCACGGGGATCCCATGATGGATAGATGATGGGTGATGGGAGCTGGCTCTGTGCAGAACGGGACAATTCCATGAGAAAACCCAGAACCAGAGCCAGTATCTTAGCCCTGCATATGTGGACATTCCCTATGGATGGTGGGGAATGCACAGTCTGCTGCTTCTAGCTCTTTCTCCCCAACAGCTTATAACCAGATTATTAGCATTTTTTTTAAAAGCATGCTGAGCCAGGACAGAATGCCCGAAAAAGAAACTGGAATTCATGACTCAAACTCCAGCAAGTTGCAGAATGGCAAGAAAGCCCTAGATCTTTAAAGGTAGTTCCATAGAAGATACTGCCATAGGGGAGTGAAGTGTTAGAGACTTCACCCTACTAGGTTCAGCATCAAGTGGTGGGGTGGCCAGTTTCCTTCCTCGCTGCCTTTTCCTTCCCTAACTCAACAGCAAAGTCAGGTACCCATTTACAGCTGGATAGACTGAAGCGCGTCGATACCATGAATCAAACCCAGCACCTTTGCCACGAGAGACCAGCCCTAGATCTACACAGTAGATAATGCCAAGGAAATCAACTTTGTATTTCCCTCCTAAAGCAATCTACAGACTTCATATTTCTAATCTTACTAGGACTTTTGGAATAAAAACAGCAAATCTATGCCATTACATAGTAATGTTTGCCTCGCCTTAAGTCATTACATAGTAATGTTTACCCCGCCATATGTCATTTACATAGTAATGTTTACCCTGCCATACATCATTGTACAGTACTTTTGAAACCTTGTGATATGAATGGAGGCATCTCTGGAGTCATCCTTAAATTACACTAGCTATGCACAATGCTATAATTTACTTATGTAGAAGTGAACCTTTGTCTGTCAGACTAATTACACCCACAATGACTCTTGAAATCATCCACACACATCTAGGGATTCCCCCCTGTGGTGAAACTTGTTGAGAACGTAGTATTGTACACTAAGCTTGGAGAAGTCACTTGAGCCCCAGACATAACTCTTTGGCTTTGACCTGATTGAGTGCATGCAAAAGGATCTCACTATGGACCCAGTGATACGCAGGGGGAGCTTTGAAGTGGCTCTGTGCAGAACATGACAATTCCTTTGGAGAGCCCAGAACCAGAGCACAGTATTTTAACTCTGCATAGTTGGAGAGCCCCCGTGAATGGCGGGGAATGCACAGTATGCCACCCACTTCTTCCTCCTAACTTGGGACCAGATGTGATGATCATTTAATATGCAAGGCAAGCTACAGAAACTGGAGCTCAAGACTTCAACATTTCGAAATGGCAGAAAAGCCACAGGAAACGCCTTGATCTACAGAGTAGATAATACCAAGGAGTCTTCAATGTAGTACTGGCTGCAATACAGTGAGATGCTCAGCATCCCTGGTTAAACAACAACAACAATAACAACAACAACAACAATACCTTGTGATAGGTGGCAGTACACCAGATGCTGACCTCAGACGTCTTTTAGCAGACATAAGCTCCTCTGTCCTTCTTTTCAAAACTTTCTGCGTCTGCTCATCTCTTATGGTCAAGTCCTTTACTCGCTGAACTTCTCGCTGCATTTCTTTCTGTTTGCCAATGGAATTTTGAAGAAAAAAAATTGCTGTTAGTGTGATACAGTACTGTGGTTTTATCTTACAACAGGCCCGATTCCGTTCTTCTATTTGAGTTTTCACCAGTCTTCTTCCCTTTGTAACTATATGTGTTTGCCATGGTTCTTCTCTTTGTAATATATCGAGTTTGGTCTTTTTCTGTAGGTCTAATAATTGCGTTTTTAATAGAGACTACAGGGGAGAAGATTAAATTCTCACCAGTTCGGTTTTTTTCACCAGTTCTTTTCGCTAGATTAATCGCGATCACGGAATCTTTTCTTGGGTAAAATGAATCGCGGTCATTTTATTGTGGTAAGCTTGAGTGTTATTGAAATAACCCCTACCCAATAAATCGGGGGATGGGGGATGAACCACTACCCAGGTACCGTCGAACGTACATTAGAGCGAATCAAAATGGATTCTACTCAAGCCAACGGGAAATGTTAAGTAATATGACGTGGAGAAAGACGCGCGCGTTCAGAACGTAGCAGGTTACTCATATGTTCTAAATTTAGAATATGAGCACGGGATAATTTTAGATTTTGCACTATTTCTACTGGTTATAGGGGACACCAAGTATGACGTAGGGCTTGGGTCAGCGCGATGATTTTTAAGATATATACTGGCGCATAGCAATTAGAGGCCTCTTTGTCTGCAGAAAGGTCCGGCCGTGCATCCAAGCATTATTGTCTGCTTCTAGCGGAAGAAACACAATAATTGGTATGTCTATATTTTAAAGTAGTGTGGTACTTAAAGCTAGTTTCTCTAATAGAGTCTTAGCTTGATCTATAGGTTCCTTTGGGAAATTTATTTAAAACTTAATGTAACTTGTAGCGCCATTAATTACGATCTTCGAGGAAGTATTTAATGTTAGAGGCGCAAGGAATGATTTCTATGATAATGGCAGTATCTATGAGTGATTAAAGAGGTTGAGATATTAAGTGTGTGCTCTGTAAGATTTAAGAGTAGGTCTGTAGAATAACACGCATCTTTGATTTATGATAAATTACAGAATATATACAGGAGCGGATTTTTTTGTAGTTTTATCTCGTGGTTACTGTTATTAAATTGAGAAGGAATTCGGGATGGTAGTTGGATGGAGAGAGGGGGTAATGAAATATTTCCTTATCTGGTGATCTATAATACTTGCAGTGTAAATACACATGGTGGTACGTCAGGTATGTTATTGTGCCTTAAATTGGTTGTGTAATTAAATATTATGGAGAGTAGTATTTAATATTTCCGAAACTGGGATTTACTTAGTCCTAGAGGATATAGTCTATAGAGATATATATTTCTGTGCATGGAGATGTAATATATATATAAGTGTATTGGTGAAATTTTAATCATGGGTGTGCATTTAATTGTTGTCCATTTTTATTGAAATTGGGTAATCAATGGAACGGTCTTGAGACTGCTTGCAGAGTTAAAGTAGGCCTAGTACGGGAGGTTTCCCTAAATGTTGAAATGTTTTGATGCCTGGGGGAAGCTGTGCATAACGAGAATTAGGTTAGCTTGTCTGGATTTTTACTAGACAGACCGTGTTGAAGTTGTGGGTAGTTTGACAAGGGGTTAGTAAATATTTATGTATTGTTGTGCACAGGAGTAGGAGTTAGAGTGGAGCAGTCTTTGTTTGGGTGATTACATGTTTTGTGCTAGATAGGAGAGTATTTGAAGTTGTTGTACATAGTGGCATTCCTTTTTTTGTCCACAGCATTTGGTCATGGCCCGCAGCTCGGGGTGCCATTAATTTTTGTTCCTGACAGCTGACAAAGGTAGTCAGTCTTCTCAGGAGAGAAGAGTTGAGGAAACGCAAGAGGCGTAAGAGCATTTGTACCGCGGTGGGTATCGGCTCTGAGTACATTGGCCCCAGCGAAAGAGAGGGAGCGAGAAAGAGCAGGTTGCTGGCAGCGACAGTCTTCAGTGAACAGATTTTCTTACCAAAAAAATCCAGAGCTCTAAGCTCATATACACATATCGAACCAAAGCACGTGGGCTGGTGTGTCGTTTATACAAATCGGTCATAATAATACCAACGGCCCTAAACCCAAATGAGGGGTAACCGGGCAGGTGAAAATCAGTTTCGCCAACAGTGAAGCCTCTACAGTCTAAGTCAAGTACTTAGTCAATATTTTCAGAAGTCATCAGTGTAGGAGTCAGAACCAGGAGAAAGGGATATCATTCCAGGTGTCTGAAACCAAATGAGAGAAGCAAGGCAGGAGAAGTGGAGAGAGAGACAGTGAAAATATATCGGGGACCAGTAGAGTCTCATAATATTCTTAGAGGGTAGCCTCTGAGCCTTAGATTTATAAAAAGTCTACTAGTGTAGCAGTCCAGAGTGTGATTTAGGGGCGTATATCGCTGACAGAGTTGGAAGCTGTGCAGATAGTCTTTATGCAGTGTCAGCAGAACAGTGACAGTAGAAATAGTAGTGTAATAGAGAGTGGTGGCTACAGTTGAGGCCCCACCAAATTAGATGGTAGTTAAACCCATTAATCATTCTGATTTTTGTCCCCAGCAGGATGAATGAAGGAGTGAAAGTGGTTGGGGTTTTGTGTTTATAAAATTACATTGATTCTATTGCTTCCCAGGTCTGTGCAACCTTGCACGATATTTTTTGTTTGTTTGTTACTGTGTTATGAACTTATGTTGATTTGTATAATAAACTTATTAAGGTTCACTGCATCAGCTTCTTTACTATACCGTCCTTAACTGTTGTCTGTATAGTGGTATATGTGGTCGTTATTTACACCTTATCTCCTTGTGTTTAAAGGTAGTTAGAGGGGGGGGGGGGGGGGGGGGAGGTTACAGCATAATTTTAGTCACAAGTGGCAAGGGAGAGTCAATCCAGGTTTTCACCCTTGAGCCAATAGTTTCATCTGTCCACAGTCACTGTCATTTTCATCTAAAATTCTATCTTCTCAACTTTCTCATACTAGGGTCTTGCCTATACTCAGGCAAACTCTATAAACATAAATCCACTTCGAGACAGTTAGTTAATAATAGCCACTACCTGTAACAATATTTCTTTGCATATATGGAAATTATTGGGAAAAAAAGGACATTTATGCAGAAAAAAAAATTAACAGAACAATGTTAACTCTAAAGAAATGGTGGAATAAAGCAAAAAATGGATCTGGAAAAAAATAATAAAAAGGCATGGGACCACAAAAATCAACCTACTGAACTTACAACAAATTTGATATGTATGTTATTATCTGTAAAAGTGTGCAGTGACAGGACTAACCTCTAAATCTTTTAACCACAAATATGGCATTCTCTAACCTCTGAATCTTTGGAACACATAATGACATTGTTTAACTTCTGAATCTTTGAAACGTACATTTGACACTGGGTAACCTCTTAATATTTTAAAACACATTTGATACTGTTTAATCTCTTAATCTTTTTAAAACACACATGACATTGTCTAACCTCTAAATTTGTTTGTTTTGACATTGTCTAAACTATAAATTTTTTAAACCCACATATGACACTGACCTCTAGTTTAGCTTTATGATCCACTTCTTCTTTCAGCTTCTTCTGCAATATTTCCTGTTGCTGTTTCATTCTTTCCACAGACACTTCCAAGTCCTGGATCCTGTCATGTTGATACATAACAAAGACATAAAGACGCTGCTTGCAGACTTAATACAATCTATATGGGGTGTTACTTACAACAGGTGAATAATATACTTAATAATCAGCCAGATTAACAACTCATCGATAATGTGTATCATCCTTCCAAAAAAAAAAGAAAAGGATCATCAAAGGATGTCTGTTAACAGCTGCTCTGGGGTACATGAAACTCCAATTAATCTTTTGCAGTGGTAGTTTTTTACCACAGAGTGCTCTAGTTAAACACACTGAAAGATGATGAGGTATGCAAGTTGTGAAAAGTGACATGTGGGTAGTTACAGGGTATTTTTGTCATGTGTTCTTGGACATGAGTGGATGTGTTCACGTTAGTATGAGTTCTGTGCTATTTGTCTGCTGATATTTGATCATCCATGTACTGGGACAGACAAAAGTGTGTATCTACTAGAAGTCAATATGCAAAGAACAGGGATTTAGCACCCATTTGTGAGATCCCCAACAATGTTCATTTTCCCTTCTTCTAAACACACCTTTTATTATTACTACTCCTTAAAACCATCTGATTGATAAAGTGGTTAGAGCACTGGTGTCTCGCAGCAAAGATGCCGGGTTCGAATCACGGTACAGACATGCACCAATCTACCCAGCTGTAAATTGGTACCTGACTCTGTTCTTTGAGTTAGGAAAGGAAAAGGCAGAGAGGAAGGAACTGGTCACCCCACCTCTCGATGCTGGACCTAGTATGGTAAAATCTCTAACCCTTCTACTCCCTACAGCAATATCCACTATATGACTACTTTTACCTTTACTCCTATAAAGGTAAGGGTTGTCCCATAGCAGATGCTGTCATTGGGGAGTGAAGTGTTACAGACTACACTATCCTAGATCCCACTTAATAGGAAAGGGGCGACAAGTTCCCTTCCTAGCTGCCTTTAACTCTTCAGCAGAGCCAGGTACCCATTTACAACTTGGTAGACTGGAGTGTGACGCTACCAGGTTTTGAACCTGGTAACTCTACCTTGAGAAGAAAATGCTCTTACCACTCTGCCTCTCTACTCTTGTTCCTCATCCTAATCTTCTTCTTCTTCTTTGTACACTCTCAGACGTCCACTTGAATGTTCTCAAAGAAAGCAGTAGTCAGTTTGAGGCTATTTGAATCCCCGTAAAGCTTTTCCACGAAAGGAGCTGGCGTCGGCCATATGCACTTTCTCTGTACCACATATAAGGGGCAACTTTGAAGCAGATGTTCAGCAGTCATTTTATCAGTGCCACAGTTACACTGATCGGTAGTTCCTATCTTTAGCTTGTTGAATAGATGGTATCTCAATCTGTTGTGGCCAGTGCGGAGTCTGAAGATTACCACTTGTTCTCTTCTGTGGAGCTGGTAGTAAGCATCATTCTGTGTGTGCCCTGGATGTTCTACATTCCATTTGTTTCTGTAACTGATTCTGATAAAACTCTTTGCCTCCTCAAAAGTTATGCTTGCATCAGGCTGAGGTAGATGTGAACCTTCTTTTGCCATTCTGTCAGCCTCTTCATTGCCGGCGATATTACAATGAGATGGAATCCATTGGATCACAACACTTTTGAATCGTTGACAAAGTTATCTAATAAGGTAAGCTTTCATTATTATTACACTCATCTTTCATGCTTTAACTCTCACAACCTAATAAATAAATCAATACCATTTAGCTCCCCAAGGAGCATAGGCCTTTTCCAAACACATGCCAAGTCCTCCTGTCTCATGCCAAGTCCTCCTGTCACATGCCAAGTCCTCCTGTCACATGCCAAGTCCTCCTGTCACATGCCAAGTCCTCCTGTCACATGCCAAGTCTTCCTGTCATGTGCCATCAGTTCAATACTTTCTCCATCTTCCTCATCATTTTCACCTGTCTCTAGTCCTCTTCTCCATGTACTTTTTGGTCCACCTCTGCCTCTCTTTCCCTAGGAATTCTAAGGACTGCCTTGTTGCCGCCTACACAGTTTTCCCTTGTTCGTTTATATATTGCACACATTCCAGATGCCAGTCCTGGAGATTTTCCTAGACAAAAAAAAGGTCAGTCGGCAATCCAGACTTCTTTCAGCTTTCTCTGAGTTGCTTCATGAGCCTCCTTTCCAGAAGACCACCTTCTGTCTTGGGCAGCTGAGTTGATTTATATTCTGTATTTGTCTTATCCATATTGTTTGTTGAAGTTTTTGTGGTAAAAATGTTTTTTACAGGATGTGGTTACCAGCTCTATGCCCAGCCCTCCTTAGTTACTTTTTACGAATTTAAGAATTATGTGTGTGGAAAACATTAACTTATTTATTATAAGTAAGTAAAAGCAATAAATATAAAATATATAAATAAAAGCTCTCTCTCTCTCTCTCTCTCTCTCTCTATATATATATATATATATATATATATATATATATATATATATATATATATATATATATATATATATATATATATATATATAGTCATAACTGACTATGGGAATGCGCCCCTGAGGTGACAGCCCTCTGCTGCTTATTTTCCTGGTGTTCCTTTAGACGTTTTCTCCTCTCTTCTACTTGGCGTGAGAGCTTCTTTTTTGCCCAATCTGAGGTGGCGTCATAGAGAGCATTGCGACTTGGTGCGAACGGCAGCTTCATTCTCCTAGATTGCTGAATTTATGTCCAGTGCCCTCATGTCTCTCTTGCACATACGAGGCACGTTTTTTAAGTAATTCCCAGTATAAAATAATAAAACAACCAACATATATAAAAATGATTTATTGCAGCCAAAAGTGAACCTCACATTTACATTATTTCTCAACAGTCACCATTGACTTCAACACATTTTTGGTATCATGGCACCAGGTTCTTAATTCCAGTGTCAAAGAAGTCTGCCGCCAGTGTCTTGAACCATTCATTAACGCCTGTCTGCAGTTCATCATCAGTTTCAAACCGCTGGGATGCCAGCCACTTCTTTAGGTGCATGAAAAGGTGGTAATCACTTGGCGCGAGATCGGGGCTGTAGGGCAGGTGGTCAAAAATTTCCCAGTGAAATTTTTGCAACTATTGAACAGTTCAATCTGCGGTATGAGGTCGAGCATTATCGTGCAAAAGCACAATCCCAGTGGACAGCAACCCACGTCTTTTGTTTTGGATGGCACGTCTAAGTTTTATCAGAGTGTCACAATAAGCACTGGCATTAACTGTCTTTCCACGTTCAAGAAAATCAATAAACAAGACCCCTTTTTTGTCCCAGAAAACAGTAGCCATGATCTTTTTGACAGACGGTGCTTGCTTAAACTTCTTTGCTTTCGGGGACCACGAGTGTCGCCATTGCATCGACTGTTGCTTTGATTCGACGTTTGTGTAGGAAATCCAGGTCTCATCTCCAGTAACAATGTGGCCCAAAAATTCATCTCCTTCATTTCGATAGCGCTGCAAAAATTTTTGAGCCGAAGCCAGGCATTTCTGCTTGTGTTCATCGGTTAACATTTTCAGCCCCCATCTGGCACACAGTTTTTTGTAGCCAAGGTTTCTTGTCACAATGTCGTAAATCACTGAACGTGACACTTCAGAAAATTCGACAGACAATACAGAAATTGTGAAACGATGATTTTCCTGAATTTCTGTGTTCACTTCTTCGACCAAATCGTCTGTCATAACACTCGGCCGACCGCTACGATCTTCATCATGGATATTTGTTTGCCCTTCTTTAAACATTCGACACCATTTCCTAACCATACTATCAGTCATAACATCTGGCCCATAAACCTCACTGAGTTGCCTGTGAATTTCTGCAGCACTGTTGTTTTTTGCTAACAAAAAACGGATCACAGCACGAACCTCGCAGCTGGCGGGATTATTTATTTTTGCACTCACTATAAATCACTCACACGCAGCATCAAACAAGAATTCGACAGCAAAAAAATAGCAGACAGCTAGCTAAAGAACCACATAAACATACTGTACATGCACATTTCCGCCTACCATCGGGTTTTGGCGGTAATGTCAAAACGGGAATTACTTAAAAAACGCGCCTTGTATCTTTGAACCTCAGCTGTGGTCGCCCGACTGTTCTTTTGCCATCTGCCAGTTCTCTATAGAAGATACCATTCAGGATGCGACCATCTTCCATGCGGCGGACATGACCAAGCCAGCATGGTCTGTGCTGTTTAAGCAGTGTATACATGCTTTGAAGGCCAGCACGTGACAACACCTCGAAATTTGTCACTTTGTCCTTCCATGAAATACAGAGGATGTGGTGTAGACACCGTAAATGGAAGGTACTGAGCCTTCTTTATTGCTTAGCATAGGTTGTCCATGTCTCGCTGCCATATAGAAGTGTACTGGTGATGCAGGCATTATATACCGAAGCTTTGGTCTTCGATGTGAGCTTGGAGTGTCCCCAAACACACGTTGTGAGGCGGGCAAAGGTAGCTGCAGCTTTGCCAATGCGGCTGTCAATTTCTATGTCCAGAGAGAGTTAGTCATTGATGGTAGACCCCAGGTATGTGAAGTGGTGCACCACTACCAATTCATTGTTATCAATAGTGATAACTGGTGCAACATCCACATTCTATTTAGGCAAGCACCCATTTATGAGAGCGTCCGCGGCAGGCCTCTCATGGCAAAGGTAGCGGGTTGGAAACATGGTGGTGTCACGCTAGTCTATCAGCTGTAAATGAATATCTGACTCTACTCTTGGGTCAGGAAAGGCAAAGGCAGCGAGGAGGGGAAGTGGTTACTTCACCTCTCAAAGCCTGATTGACCCAGCACGTTTGTCTTCTTTAGACTTATTGTGAGGCCAAAGTCCTTGCAAGCTTGGGTGAAATGATTCATCAAGCTCTGAAGCTCCTGTTGACTTTGAGTGACAATTGCTGCATCATCAGCAAATAACAAGTCTCTTATAGTGACCCTTCTGATTTTTGTTTTTGCCTTCAGCCTTGTCAGGTTAAACTGTCAGCCATCTGACCTTGTGTGAAGGCATATTCCTTCAGTTGCATCTCTGAATGTATGTTTCAAGAGCACGGCAAAGAAGATCCCAAACAGGGTCGGAGCCAGGAAGCAGCCTTGTTTAACACCACTGTGTCTGTCAAAGGGCTGTGATGTGCTTCCAGCATATTGAATTGTTCCCTTCATGTCTTCATGGAATGACTTTATCATTTCCAGCAATTTAGTGGGGCAGCCTATATTCCCTGCTCTCTCTCTCTCTCTCTCTCTCTCTCTCTATATATATATATATATATATATATATATATATATATATATATATATATATATATATATATATATATATAGAGCACACACGCACGCACCCACCCACCCACCATATATATATATATATATATACTGCTCAAAAAAAATTGAAAGGCCACTTACAAATTCATCTGCAGTTTTTTTTTAAATAAAGATACAATTATGAAACTCACATATCATAAACGGTTTTCATTGCACATTACATTGACATTAAAATGAAGAAAAACAAATGATTTCATTAGTAAGAAAATCAATGTCAATCGTCTTACCTCCCTTTTTGAAAATTCAGAATCATTAAACAAAAGTTAACGTTTCAAAATCGAGTGTGTCCACCATGAGCTTGAATGCATTCACGGCACCTTTGCCTCATTGATAAGACAAGAGTTCTTAGAGTCATTTGTGGGATCGCTTGCCACTCCTGCTTTAGGAAGAGGAACAACTGATTGAGGTCAGTAGCAGGTGGATGATTTTCTCTAAGTCTACGTCCTAGCACATCCCATATATGTTCTATCGGACTGAGATCAGGAGAGTAAGCTGGCCAGTCTAAGCAGGTGACATGTTGCTGTTGTAGGAAGTCGTTCATGACCCCAGCTCTATGTGGTCGGGGATTGTCGTCCTGCAGGATAGAATCAGGTCCTAGAGCCTGAAGTGCCGTAAGAGCAAGCGGCTGTAAGATGTCATTTCTGTAGGCCAAACCATTCAACGTACCATGCACTCGATACAAGGGTGTTCTGGAGGTCACACTAATTCCACCCCACACCATTACTGATCCACCACCATAGCGATCATGTTCAAGGACGTTGGCATCATGATAGCGTTCTCTTGGGCGCCTCCAGACACGATTTCTGCCATCTGTGAATGATCTGGTAAAACGGGATTCATCTGTAAACAGAACTCTGCTCCATTGATGCCTTGTCCAGGTCACATGACACCGAGCCCAAGCCAGACGAGCTGCGCGATGAGCTGGAGCCAAGACAGGTCGGATGACAGGTTGCCTTGCATGCAGATCTGCATCTCTCAGTCGGTTTCGTGTGGTTTGGTCACTGACGATTATGTTGGTGGCTGCTCGCAGTTGCGTCCTGATGGCACTGGCAGTGATTGTTCTTTGTCTAAGAGCCAGTACAACAACAAATGTGTCTTGCCGTCTTGTGGTAGACCTTGGACGTCCTGACCTGCATTGTTCTGCGACACTGCCGGTTGCATTATAACAATCACGCAGAGTTTGTATGACAGAGTGGGCAACTCCTAATCTCCTAGCAACTTCTCGCAGCCCTACATCATCCTGCAGCCATGCCATCGCTCTCCATCTGTCTACATTGGTCAAGCGCCTTCGCTGAGCCATGGCTAAAATGGTAAATGTTACAAACATACCCATTGCCCGTTCCTTCCGAAAAGTGGGTGACATGTGTTCACTATAGTCACGACTTGCACGTGAAAAGCAAATTTCAGCAATGTTATCAACAGGCTTTGCCATAGGAAGCATTTTCAAACATGCATTATTTCCCTTTCCATCACGTACATTTGATTGACCTTGGAGGTACACACACGTAACACAGATTTGATTTATTGTCAGATTAACAAACATTGTTTAAGCATGCAACAAAATGCAGCAAAACTTTTTTGACTGAGTGTTCAGGTTTTAAAAAAAACAGCTTAGTTGAAATGACCTAAAAATTGAAAGTGGCCTTTAACTTTTTTTGAGCAGTATATATATATATACTCCTTCCGTGGTCTAATGGGTAGTGAGATCAGATGCCTAGCCTTCTCGGATAAGGCTGAAAAAAACAGGAGGTCACATGTGCAACTTGTACATGTTAAAAATCCCACAGCAGTTGGAAATCATAAAGAGTAGGCCATAATGCTGCTGCCCTGGCAAAAATTTAACAATTAGAAACCTACCCACCACAAAAATATTCATAGAATTTGTGATTCCTATATGCACACATAGTGGAGGACCCTGTGTGCTGATGCTTGAACCATGGCACTGTTACGGTGTTATTTTAAATGACGGCGTCTGCTGGGGTTAGTAGTGCGCAACGTTTGGGGTCAATAACATTAATAGAATATGTCAATATTCTACGGACTACTGAACGCGAAATATATGCTAAGATTATGACGTATTCGCGTTGGGAAGGTCACGCTTGGTGACTTGGTTACATTACCCTTTTTATGCTGTCCGTCACGCAGAGAAGTCGTGTCTTGTATTTCTTCCAAGGAGAGGCTTAGTATATATTGCATCAAGCTGCAGCAGTAGTCCAAGACTTTAATAAAGCACTTTGCAGATGATGAATAAGGCATAAAGTCATAACTTGATAATAATAAGTAAATATTGATTTAAAATAATTTATTGAATTATTTTCTGGTATTCACACCATGGATAGGTGTTGAATTTAAAAACTATATCTATAATATAGTAATGTGTACACTTTCATAGTACTACAGTGTTGACTTAGCACTTATCTTTAGTTGATTACTATAATTCTGGAGGGATAATGCCCATAATTATTTAATAGTGATATTAGGTGCATGATATAAATCCAGCATCTTGAATAACTAAATATCATAACTATTTATGATATATTATTGATTACACATAATATTATGATACAATATTGAATAGTTGTTGAACTTACAACCATTATTAAGAGAATATTACAGTTGGTTATACTGAGTATTCATATTTTGAGCTGTTACAAATAAGGACATAGATTTTATTGTTGATTATTATAGATCTGTAATTACTTACAAGATAAAAGTCAAGATGCTTACCTTGGATCATTTTATTAAAAATGGGAAAGATTTTGGTAAAAAGGGAGAAGCTTTAGAAGCATACTCATTGGCAGAATTTGCTAAATATAAAGCAGAATTAGCGGAACAGGAGGAAAAAGAAGAGAGAAGGAAAGCTATATTAAAACAAGAAGAAGCAGAACGGAAAGCTACGTTAAAAAAAGAAGAGGCAGACCGTGAAATGAAAGAAATAGAAAAAGAAAATAGACAAAGAGAAATTGCTAGACAGGAAAGGGAGGAACATCGACACGAAGAAGAAAAAAAAAAAGGAGAGATGAATTGGAATTGGCACGTCTTCAGAATGAAACAGCAAGATTTCAGGCACAAAGTGCTGCTACAAACCAGAATGATAATGCACAAAATGGATCGTCATCCAACCAAAACAAACATTTTTACAACTTTAAATTACCCCATTTTAAGTTAAATTTTGACGATTTATCATCATTTTTATCAAGATTTGAACAGACATGCAAAACAAATCACTTGCCTAAGGATACATGGGTACTTAAGTTAAATGAATTTTTAGATGGGGAACCATTGACGGCATCTTTGAATGCTGACCCAACAATAGCTACTAATTATGATGCTATTAAAACCTTACTTTTACGGAGGTTTCATTTGGACGAAGAAAATTGTAGGTTAAAATTTAAAAATATCCTACCCGAATCTCCTAAAGACTTTGCAGGGTTTATTGCGAACATTCGCAATACATTTAATAGATGGCTTGAACTGGCAGATGTCAACAAATCATATGACAAATTAGTTGATTTGTTACTACGGGATAAGGTATTATCCTCTGTCAGCCCACCGTTCTTCGCATATTTGCAAGAGCGAAAGCCAGCTACCATTGACGAGTTAGAAAAAATTTCATTGAACTATTGCAATGCTCATCCGAATGCGAACATTTCTAACTCTTTGATAAGGGAACCTCTACCTGTGGCTTCCAATATGGCATACTATAGCAATAACAAACCAAGAGCTCACAGTGTAGACAGAAGTAGGTTCAAGGGAAATTACAATGTTAATTTTCACAAAGGACATAATAATAATAATTTCAACAATAAAAATGATTTGAACAGAGGTAGATCAAGGAATAGGAATTATTCACCTCAGTCAAGCTACAACAACAGTCAACATAACACTAATTATAATAGATCAAATAACCACAATAATAACAGCAATTGGAATGGTAATAATCATAGCTCGAGACATCGAGATAAATTTTACAATAGGGGACAACGAGATAATTCAAATGATTATTCTCGTCAACGGTCTCAGTCACGGAGACCATCACAGTTTGATCACAATGCAGGGGCGGCACTCACGGATGGTACGACCCCTAGTATTTCTGATAATAATAATCAGTCACAATCTTCGTCTTCATGTTGTGCTGTTAACTTTAATATGGCAAATAGTTGCCAAGATTGTAATGCTATTTTTCAGAAGGCCAAAGAAACTGTGCTGAATTGTGG
The DNA here is from genome assembly GCA_024509875.1 of Oreohelix idahoensis. Classification (NCBI taxonomy): domain Eukaryota; kingdom Metazoa; phylum Mollusca; class Gastropoda; order Stylommatophora; family Oreohelicidae; genus Oreohelix; species Oreohelix idahoensis. The sequence goes on along the minus strand of JAMPIV010013067.1, from coordinate 83,875 downwards.
ACACCTTCATACAGCAGTTGGTCTTTCAGCGAACGATGGCACAGGCACCCTGATGTTCAATAGAGGATTAGTAAATGGTACTTTGGTCTCAGTTTTAAAAGATTCTGGATCAACAACCATTGGAGTTCGGCAGTCTTTGATACATCCTAGCTGTGCAACAGGAGACTATGTCCGTTGCATGACCTTCAGGGGTACTATTGAGTACTATCCCACTGCCATAGTATATGTTAACACACCATTTTTTACAGGTAATGTCAAGGTGTGCATGTTGCAGAATCCATCAGCTGATCTTACAGTAGGACGCATCCACGGCAGTAAGGATTGCACTCTTAAGGAAATTAATGAATGGGAGAAAAAAAATTTGCAATCTTTTAGCAACGCTAACGCTGTTGTGGCGATGGCTACACTTCGTGCCAACCAAATGAATACATGTGGCACAGCAGTTTCCAACTTTACTCTGAGTACTATCCCGGAAACTGATGAGGATGATGGATCTATTGTACAACATACTAAGTATACAACTGATCCAAAGAAAACTGTTGATGTTGTCGACATTAAAAAGGAGAGTGCTAAGAAGTATAATAAGTTGAAAAATAACGTTAGGTTTAGGAGGAACTTGGATAAGAAGGTTAAGACAAATAAGTCTGACAGCAAAGTTTTTGCTTTGCCCAGCCAAGAGATGTCTAAGACATCTATGAAACTTACTACCTTTAGTAATGATAGATATCACCCTAAGTATAGCCATAATGATACGTCATCCATTACAAATACTTTGTCTATGGTGAAGGGGAAATTTAATTCGACAAAGAATACATATCGTCATTGTGCACAATTTCGTGACAATGATATTACTTATATTGGGAAAAGTGCGTATTCTCGCACAGTGTTAGTGCGAAATCTGCCGCAGGATACTACCTGGCAGGCACTTAGAAATTTTTTAAATTTTACAGCAAACGTTAAGTTTGTTCGTCTTCTACCATCTGTCAATGGTCAGAATAGTCAGGCTTTGGTTACATTTCGTAACAATCGTGACGCTCGTTTGGTTATCGAGCATGATAACGGTGTCTATTTTCGTCACCATCATCTACACTTACAATTAGTACCTGATTCTGCGCCACTCAGATAATGGTGTACGCTCACCCTTTTGTCTTATTTCTTGATGACTCAGCATTGTCAGTCATCATTTCTTATCTTTCTTAATCATCTATCCTAATATAGATTGATTTATTGATTTTTTCTTCTCGAAAAACATTTTTGTTTCTTGACATCTTCAAATTTGTACACGTTTTCTGTCTTATTTGTTTTACCATGCCTACAAGAGACAGTAAGTTGTTTAAATGTTTCAGCTATGCTCCGCCCAATACAGCATAAGTTAACTTGTCATCCATCACGGCTGTCTTGTCATCTTTACTAAAGAAGAACATGCCGTTACGGATAAATTGGACAGACGAATGTGACAGAACTTTTCGCAGTATATTAAGAATTTTTTCATGCCCACCAGTATTAAGATTACCAGATGCTTCTAAAAAGTTTGTCCTCCGTACAGATGCGAGTAATTACGGACTTGGGGCTTGTCTACTCCAATATCACGATGATATCCTTCATCCTGTATTATACATCTCACGCAAGCTAAAAACTCCTGAAACTAAATATTCGACAGTGGACAGAGAGTTACTGGCCGTGATATGGGCAATTACTAAGTTGGAAAAGTTTTTACTTGGATCACCATTTCTGATCCAGACTGATCAGAAATCTGTGGCAGCATTACGTCGTTCAAACCATAAAAGTCCAAAGCTTGCACGATTTGCTATTGCGTTGCAACCATATGATTTCGAAATACAGTCGATACCAGGAACTGAGAACATTATGGCCGATACTTTATCAAGACATCCTACGGATTCTGAATGACTATTGGTAATTCAATAAAAATATTTACAGACTAATCAAGCATTACATTTGAAATGAAAATTATTAATGCTACGCAAGAATATATAATACTTCATATGGACATCCTACTTCAATGAGAAAATTTCAAAATGACCTGTCGTTATCGAAGTATCAAGTTTTACAGATCGGTTGAAAATTTGGACTTCACTTGGACTTTGCGTATCACTCATTTCTATTGCAAGGTAGTAAAAAGGTAAAATTTCTGATAAAGAATGGACAGATACTGTGATGATACATAAACTGAAATGACTTATTCAAATTACGTTCAAAATTTCAAAAAAGGAATTAACGACGGTTGGATCATCATATCATAATTGGATAAGATGAACTTTGCTTCTTAAAGAACTATCATACAAGTCAATAGGATGTAACGACGAGTGGATCTTCATGTCCGATGTTGTTAAATTTGATAGTTATTAAATTAATATATAATAAAATAAAGTTGAAGTGTGATGAAATAAAAAGATAAAATATACTAAGAAAAGATGAAACAAAAGAATATCACACCAATTAAACCTTTTAAATAGTTTAATTATTATGAGATAGATATTAGATTATGATATTTCATATGTCTATTTAAAATGTATGAATTTTTTCTGTTCTTTTCTTTCTTTCGCGTTGGGAAGGTCACGCTTGGTGACTTGGTTACATTACCCTTTTTATGCTGTCCGTCACGCAGAGAAGTCGTGTCTTGTATTTCTTCCAAGGAGAGGCTTAGTATATAGCCGATATATGAATTCAATATAGAACTCAGGGTCAGTTCTGATATTACGATAAAGTATGATATTTATTATGTAAACTAATGGATGGAAGAAGAATCGAATTAAGATTCAATTTGCAGCTGTCGAGAACTCATGTGCTCATTTCTGGCTGGCTGACTACAGCAGCGCATGTACATAGCCATGATGTTCATCTGACATATTGTTTTGACACGGACGGATATGCTTACTTGTATTACTTGGAATTTATCATTATGCTGAACTGTATATGAAGTTTGTGAATGTTGGATATCATTTATGTGAAAACCGTCAATACATGTGGACTCAGAACTGAAGGCTTGATATCTTCCTTACGTTACGGGTTTGGTTCCACAGCTGTTTAATGTTTATATTTTCTCAGCCCGATAACTCTCTCACAAGAAAGATCAACTAACGCAAATAAGAACGTCGAAGGGACTTTCTTTACGATCAGAGCTAACCAACAAAATAACATACATTAAACAAGCCGAAGAGTGACTTTAATATTCAAACAACAAATATAAATAAGGAACACCAGTATAAACAATCCGTTACAACTGAACCAACTCGTTACAGGCACCCCTATGACCCATGACGGGTTATGGGTTGAGATGATGATGATGATATGCACACATTGGGATTCTCGCCGGTGCTACGGCATTTGTGCTGAAATCCTCCTTGTGTGATTTAAAGGAGGAGATCTGAGCACTGATGGAGATGTCTGTGCGCAATGAAGATAGTCCTTAAAAACATAACCAAATCAAACCACTAAAGTAAACTGTTGCTACTTTCACTTCCTTTTCACAACAAAATAGTACTACTTTTATATTACAATCATAATCTACTAAGGCTGCCGCCACTGATCTTACTTCTTTTCATGCTGATGAGCAAAACTTGCTACTTTCTCTGTGTCTCTCTGTTTCTTCTGTAAGGCTGACACTTTAGCTTTGGCTTCCTCAATCTTCTTCTTGTAATCCCTTGGGGGTCACACAAAGGCAAAAAATATTTATTCATGGGTTTTATTTAATAAAGATATAAATATTACTGGTGTTTTATTTAATAAAGATATAAATATTACTGGTGTTTTATTTAGTTGTAATGTTTGACAAATGTTGTGCCTGGTACAGAGTTAAGACCATAATGATATCCAGCAGTGATAGGCAATCCAGGAACTATGGGGATCTACTTTAGAAATACTGAGCTTCTTAAAGATCTACCTTGGATAAAATTATTTCTGCAGAGTTAGATGGAAAATCAGTTTCAATTGTAAAATAAACATGGAAAATCAGCTTCAATTGTAAAATTAGCATGGAAAATCAATTTCAATTGTAAAATGAGCATGGAAAATCAGTTTCAATTGTAAAATGAGCATGGAAAATCAGTTTCAATTGTAAAATGAGCATGGAAAATCAGTTTCAATTGTAAAATTAGCAGGTTTAAAATGTCTCTCAGTATTACCTTTCTTTGATGAAAGCGCTGACTAACTTTAACCCTTACTCCTGAGCACATCGGGCTTTGAAATGCTGTCAGGGAGAGGGCTAGTACAAATTTTCCTAGCTTAAAAATTCTTCCCCCCCCCTAAATATCTACACCAAAATCACTCCATGTTATCTACTGGTAGATCATAATTGCCTGGTTGTCGACCCCTGATTTAGAGAATCACAAATGTGGAACTATGAAAAAGACCTTGACATCAGTGGAGAAAGAGAGAAAGAGAACATGTTGAAAGTGGTTGTGACACACCCTGAAGAAACCCGCGGCTATGTTCACAAGGAAGCCCTTGTTGTGGAATTCCCAGAGTACAGGGAATACAGGAAGACTTCAAAACATAACAAGAAATACAGGCATAGAAATGAAGACATGGAATTAATTTCATAAGCATGAGAAATAGAGATATAGAAATGAAGACATGAAAAGAATTGCATAAACATGAAAAATAGAAGCATAGAAATGAAGACAATGAAAAGAAATTCATGAGAAATAGAGGCATAGAAATGAAGATTTCATGAACATAAGAAATATAGGCATAGAAATGAAGACATGGAAAGAATTTCATGAACATAAGAAATACAGGCATAGAAATGAAAATAGGAAAATAATTTTATAAACATGAGAAATACAGGCATAGAAATGAAGACATGGAAAGAATTTTATAAACATGAGAAATACAGGCATAGAAATGAAGACATACTCCATTCTGCAAAAACAACTTCTTTCATTGACCTCTGCCCTCTTTCACTTCAGTTCTCTCTTTTAAGATTCTTCCATACTTATTTCCTTTGTCCACCATCTTCTAGTCACTATTACTATCATCATCTTCTTGGGACTCCCTTTTGGCCTTGTATCTGTCATTAGTTCTGCACAGATTTTCTCTGTTAGCTACCATATGTCTGACACGTCATAGCAGTATCAATAAGCTTTTTTTTTTTTTTTTTTTTTTTAAACTGTAAATTTCCACTTGTTCATATTAATTTATGTATTTGATCAGTCTATATATTTTTACTGATGTCAAGAGGATAAACCAATAAGTCCACAGTACACCCAGGTTTTTTACATTTCTGTGTTTGAATGCTCTTCTTTAAGACAGCATGTAAATTCTCCCAGACACTATCACCAAACCATTTGTCCAATAATAATCAAGGTAGAAAAATGCAATTTAAATCCATTATTAAATTATTACACCTTGTATAGTTCCTGCAGGGTCTCTGAAGAGACCTTGTATAGTTCCTGCAGGGTCTCTGAAGAGACCTTGTATAGTTCCTGCAGGGTCTCTGAAGAGACCTTGTATAGTTCCTGCAGGATCTCTGAAGAGACAAAGACAGAACAAGACTACTGCACCCTCAGGGAGATCATACATGGCGACAAATATAAGTTTTTGGCATGCGGTTGGCGACTTCATCATGTAAAACAAACAGCCACATAAACTACCGCTCTGCTTTGTGCAGGCCTCCTGCGGGACCAGCTGCAGAAGTGGCTCTATACTTTGTAAGGAGCGTAAAGGAAAATGACGATCATTAAATCATTACAAATTTGATTCTTGTTTTTTATAAACCTTCACAAAAGTGAAATATGACACACTACAGACAGAGCTAACATTACTGACATTCATTCTATTATAAAATGATTGTACTAACATTTCAAGTTTCTGAATGGTTGAAATTTCCATTTTGTCCTTTGTCTCTAGCTGTTGCAGTGCCTTCTGCACATCTGCCAGATCCTTCTTGGCTGCTTCTTTTTCCTGAAGAAATAGATAACTGATGTAAGCTACAAGAGTGTCAATCTTCAACAGCAGAGATTATATAATTTAGAAACAGGCATGACTGTAAAGTTATACAGGAAAAGAAGATTAGTAATCATAAATTCAGAAAGAAATTAACCATAATTTCTTCAGGGATTTAAAAAAAAAAAAAAAAAAAAGATATTCTTTAAGGTATATAAAGACAAAACAGTAGAAAATAAAACTACATGCACTCAGTGTATTTAGGGTTTTCAGACAAGGATGTCATATAGTAAAGTACTGAGTATTTAGACAAGGATTTCATACAGTAAATTACTGAGTATTTGGACAAGGATTTCATACAGTAAATTACTGAGTATTAGACAAAGATTTCATACAGTAAATTACTGACTATTTAGACAAGGATTTCATACAGTAAATTAGTGAGTATTAGATAAGGATTTTATACAGTAAAGTACTGAGTATTTAGACAAGGATTTCATACAGTAAAGTGCTGAGTATTTAGACAATGATTTCACACAGTAAAGTGCTGAGTATTTAGACAAGGATTTCACAAAGTGCTGAGTATTTAGACAAGGATTTCACACAGTAAAGTGCTGAGTATTTAGACAAGAATTTCACACAGTAAAGTGCCAAGTATTTAGACAAGGATTTCACACAGTAAAGTACTGAGTATTTAGACAAGAATTTCACACAGTAAAGTACTGAGTATTTAGACAAGGATTTCACACAGTAAAGTACTGAGTATTTAGACAAGATTTCATACAGTAAAGTACTGAGTATTTAGACAAGGATTTCACACAGTAAAGTACTGAGTATTTAGACAAGGATTTCACACAGTAAAGTACTGAGTATTTAGACAAGATTTCATACAGTAAAGTACTGAGTATTTAGACAAGGATTTCACACAGTAAAGTACTGAGTATTTAGACAAGGATTTCACACAGTATTTAGACAAGGATTTCACAGAGTAAAGTACTAGTATTTAGACAAGGATGTCTAAAAAAAAGTGACTAATATGAGGTTGCGCATGAGGCTGGCAACCTCATGATGTAAAGCAAATTGCTACAGAAACCACATCTGCAAGAGTTTGCACTTTGGTGCAGGCTTCCTCAAGGGGGTCAGGGGGTCATCTGCAGTGGAGTCTGAAGTTTTGATTGGCTAATATATAATGCAATATTATCCTCCTTGTCTTAGAGTGTATAGAAGAGAAAAGGACCTAAATACTTGTCTGAAAGGGGGGGGGGGGGGGGGGGTTGAACTACAACTAATGTTTCCTATCAATATTATCAGCTGCATTATAAACAACACTAAAATACAAGATGGGAAATAGTACTCGTTTTGACAAAAGTGCTAAAAATATATTATTCAAATTGTTTTTATTGTAATAGCATAACAAACCTGCTTGTTTTCTGGGAGTCTTCGAGGAACAAAAAAAAAAGTCCTCAGGCATGGGTTTTTTTTTTTTTTAAAGAAAGAAAAAAAGGTAAAATGTCTTACTAGAACAGAGGACAAAGAAGATTGCCTATGTTGCGGTCACAAGGCCTTCGTCAGGAATAGAAAGGAAAGTGAGAAACATGACCCATCTAAGCTAAGCTTCTCTGCTCCCTCAGGCATGATATAAGAGGAGACCAATGTGAAATTGAGAATAGGGATGGCAACCTCATAATGTAAAATCAATTGCAACAGAAACCAACACTACAAGATTACATGAAGTACTTTGGCACAAGCCTTCCTGCAAAGGTTCAACTGATTTCCTGAGGGAGAAAAACTGGTGCAAGAAGATGAAAAAAGACCCGAAAAAAACACAGGAAAACAAAAATCAAAACTATCACCTTCTCTAATTTCTTGATCTTTTCAGCGTACTGTTTGTTCATCAACTCAGCATCTTTCTCAGATTTCACCAGCTCACGAATCAACTGTTCTTTCATTCTGGAATTTAAAAAAAAAATATGCATTATTATCCAAATGTTATAACAAAAGAAAATTCATAAATCGACATCAGATACATATTCTGACACGAATACGTCATAACACTAACATAAAATATATTTGGAAATTTTTAAAAATAAATAAAAAAGGAGGAAATTGATCTCTGTGGCAGTTGAGGATTTAAAGAAAATAACAAAAAAAAAAAGCAAAAATGTGAGTACTTGTTGCAGGCTTCCTGCAAGAGGATCAGCTGCTTCCTAAGGAGTGCAAAAGGAAAATGAAATGATATTAGGCTGACCAGCTAAAAGTACTTACAAAGGGTTGACTTTATTAAATAGTATACTCCATATAACATATAACCAGATGGAAAATGTTAACAAGTTTAATGTTTTCTGCACCAGATTGTAACAACTACCCACCTAGACAATCAGTAATAAACAAATGTTTCTGGACTAGCAACTTAATTAATGCACATACTATACAACAACCACTACAATGTAACTAACGAGTTCCATTTGTACTGGGCTCTTGTGATGGAGTTACTGTGATTTAGTCTTCAATAGGCCCCATTTCGTTTTCTCTTCATAACTATTGAGTTTGCCATTTTTGTCTTCCTGTTGCGAGGTCACCAGTTGTTACAAGGGGGTCCTTAATGATTGTTGTTGCAGACTGTGTATACTGGCTCTTCTATTTACATTTACTTCCATTTATCCCTTGTCTTCTTAGTCAGTTATGGTATCGTGCTATTGATGGTAAATTACGCGAAGGTGGGATAGAATATTTGTCAACTTCATAATATATTCAACTTCCAACGTTCAGAGACTTGATAAGTCATTCCTTGAGTCCACATACATTTAATATATCAATTCCATACACGAACAGTTCACACATGGTCATCATGAAGAATTATACATAATAATTGCAGTTCATACTTCATATATGATTCCTTTACAAATCAGTCCTTTGTCTCATACATCTGAATTACTGTAGGCAGAACGACATAACTATATGCACGCGTGGTTGGTAATCCCAACGACCGACAGTGAGATTATGCGTCTGGCACTAGTATAACTAAAACGGACTGTTAATTCATCTTGACAAGGTTTAGTCAATTACTAACCTGTAAAATTCATCTTTCTTCATCATAACAGTGGACTGACCCATGTCCATTATTTAATACAATATAATTGTGCGGCAATACATGCCCGACACTATAACACTCCAAGGACACGTCTTCTCGGTTCGACGGTCGTTTAGAAAAGGGTCCCGTCTCTTGGTCACCGTGCGTGACTACTAACGCTGAAACGTCACAGCGTTCACTAGACTAATAATACTTTTACATTACATTAAACGTTGTAACCCCTAAAATTGCATGCTGCTAACCTCTAGCAGACCATGCCAATTAATCTACCGTAACAATTCCCTGTCCACCGGGGGAAAAAAAATCTATTAGATAGATTTTTTTTTCAAAAACCTATCTGAATGAATATCAAAAAATTTAACAATATCAAAAAATTTAACCAAAAATGCGGCATATGGTCTACGATGTTCTGTCTAGAACAGTGTCGTGGTCATGTCGACTTACTAACAGTCATCTAATATATTAATCATCATATTATACATAAATGTTATACATAAATTTTATATGAACTAAAAGAGAATAGCTAATGTTGATGTCTAATTAAATAATTAACTTAAAATATGTCGCAATGAAATGTCACGTCAGACTAATCTAACGAGTTAAAATTAAACTAATTAATTATATTGAGTGTGTAATAAGAATAAAGTTGTTGAAAATCTAATGTAAGAGAAATGAAAGGATATGTTAAGGAGAGAAATAAATTAATGAAGAATAAAGTAGCGAAAGAAAGTAATGTATAAATTTAACTTAGTTATGTGTGTTGGACATTAATTAAGTTTAGTATTAAGTTGTTAATACCTATCTAACTAATTTAAACAATAATATAGTATGTAATGTATCAACATAATCATTACCTATATAATATAATAGTTACATACAATAACAGTATATAAGAATCATGTGAGTTCTTATTTTTTTTTCTTTCTTTCATTTTTTTTTCAAATTTCATCTTTTTTTTTTCATATTTATCTCACTTTTCATTTTAATTTCCATTATTTTAACGTACTTAATTAAAATTAATTAAAGTTTGATATGATGATCCATACGTAGGCTTGATCCTTGTGAATTTCGATTAGAAGAAATGCTTATGTGTTTCAGTTCATAAGTATCGACGTTATTGACAATAGTTCATGTCGCATACTGAGTTAATTTAATAGTGTTTTCTATTATTTTCACTTGATGCACGAAAATGTGTCCAATAGTTTTATTATGAATGGATATCAGGCAAAGTCCTGGCGTAAGTACGAACATAGTTTCAATTGATTTCGTATATACTATGTCTTTATTAAACAGATACAGGTATTGTAGGCAATAGTTCATGTCTATGAAGAACAGTCATTATAGTTCTATGTCTCTTGAGTAAGTATCTGTGACGATACTATAGTTCAGGACTCGACATCAGTAGGATTTCGAGATAGAGTATCTGCCAAGACGTTATCTGATCCTGTTATATGTTCGATTGAGAAGTCAAAAGGTTGAAGGAGAATAGCGAATCTGGTGAGCTTTGGACTTTTATGATTCGCCCATCGTAGTGATGCTACGGCCTTCTGGTCTGTCTGTACTACGAAAGGGGCTCCTAGCAGGAACTTCTCTAATTTCGTAATTGCCCACACCACTGCTAAAAGTTCGCGGTCGACAGTGGAGTATTTGACTTCTGGTGGTTTCAGTTTCCGTGAGACGTACAAGTTTGGATGGAGGATGTCGTCATGATATTGGAGCAAACATGCGCCAATTCCGTAGTTACTCGCATCTGTGCGGAGAATAAACTTTTTGGAAGCATCAGGTAGTCTCAAAATTGGTGGGTTTGAAAATATATCAATAATATTAAGGAATACATTATTACACTCACTAGTCCATGTCACCTTCACTGGCATGTCCTTCTTTAATAATGAGGACAAGACAGCCGTGATAGATGACAAGTTAGGTACGAATCTACTGTAATATTGGACTAGACCTAACAAGCTTCTAACCTGTTTCTTCGTTTGAGGAACGGAAATGTTTAAAATTTTAGAAACCGTACTGGGTAGTGTTCGGATATATCCTGCTCCAATAATGTGACCCAAAAAAGTTATTTCATGAAATGCCACTTGTAATTTTGTGGGTTTAGCAGTTAAATTGTTCCTTCTTAATGTGTCCAAAACGTATTCAAGACCCAAAAAATGTTCCTCAAAAGATGAACTAAATAAGCATATGTCGTCTATGTATGTAATAATGTCTGGTCTACCTGAAAAAATGTGTCGCATCATGCGAACAAAGGTAGCTGGAGCGTTAACAAGCCCAAAAGGCATAACATTCCACTGGTATAGACCTTGCGGAGTGGAAAACGCTGTGTAGTATTTAGCTTTTTCGGTTAGTGGTATCTGCCAATAACCTTTAGTTAAGTCTATCTTAGTGAATATAGTTGCTGTCGATAGACGTGGCAGTAAGTCGTCGAGAAGTGGATGTGGTTCGCTATCAACTATCGTTTGTGCATTTAATTTTCTATAGTCGACGCATAGTCTAATGTTATTGTCCTTCTTTCGGACAATAACTAATGGAGAAGAAAATGGGGAATTACTAGTTTCGATAATTCCTAAAGATAACATCTGTTCAAGTTCCTTAGTAGTTTTAGTAAGAAAGTGTAGAGGAACAGAATATGGATGTACCTGAATTGGAGTATCGTCATTAAGAGTGATGTCATGACTAATGACTGATGTGCAACCTGGAACGTCGGTCAACACATCTGGGTAAGATTGTAGAAGCTCAGCAATCTGTTGATGCTGTTTCCTAGCGGTGTAATCCGACGAAGAGATGGTTACGTCCCGCCAAGATTCACTAGGCTGTACTACAGGTACAGGTAAAAGCTAACTGTACCTCAAGAAAAGAAGAAGTCTTCTTCCTGGATAACAGACAAATTAGAATAGTGACATCTAGGTACGTTAAGTGTCCTCTAGTTCATGAAAAACTAGCGGTGTAGATGTTATCAGGTCGAGTATGAAAAACTTTTTGAGCATATTTCCGTTTCACCCGTCTTGGCGCCGGGGTCCCGAAAGGGAGCAAAAAAGACTTAGTAACACTGACAGGATACCCTACCACGCATGTCGTAAAAATCTCCGGACTAAGGAGGATGCCTTGGGTCATCTGAGGCTGTTTACCCCAGAACCCAAAAAAAGACGATTCGTCACAGTGGGAGATCACCTTATGCTTGCCAATAACAATAATAAACTACTACTCGTGGAACGGTCCATACGATAGATTGTTTCTGATGTTGTTATGTCCTGTTAAGGGACACAAAAATACGCCACATAGGCGTGGTGGAAACAGCGATAGATTGATCAATTTTTTTGCCCTGAACTAGATGCCACTAGGCGTACTGGCACATATTCTAATTTGTCTGTTCAGGTTGAGTATGAAAGGATTTGAAGAAGATATTTATGTGAAATATTTTGTGATGTCCCTTAATGTCCAGGACATAATCAACATCAGAAATCTTATTGATAACCTGGTATGGACCGTTCCACGAGATGAGTAGTTTATTATTGTTATGTGGCAATAACACATAAGCTTGATCTCCTGGAAATAATTGACGTAATCGTCTACTACTGTTTTGGAAAGTTCTAGCTTTCGCTTTAGCAGCCTCAGATGAAGCTGTTGCCATTTTGCAGGCATCAATAATGTTATTCCGGAGATTAATTACATACTCATAGGATGACTGGGTATCCTGAGTCATCTCGCAGTCAATCAATAAGTCTTTTATTAGTCCCATAGGACCTCTTGGCGGAGCGCCAAAGACTAATTGAAACGGAGAGAAGCCAGTTTGTTCATGTGGCACCTCTCGATAAGCGAATAACACGGCTGGGAGTACTCTGTCCCAGTCCTGTGGATGGTTAACTGTAACTTTATGTAACATTTGTTTGAGTGTGCGGTTAAGTCTTTCTACAGCACCATTACTCATTGGGTGATAAATGCTGCTGAGATTTCTATCTATTTTCCAAGTCTTCATTACTTCAGTCATAGTCTCAGATATAAATTGAGATCCATGATCTGACAAAAGTTTTCTAGGAAAACCTACTCTAGAGAAGATCAGGTGTAGGGCATCAGCTACATCTGTGGTGGTGGTTGATTTTAATGGGATGGCTTCTGGCCATCGTGTGCATAAATCGATGCACGTGAGAATAAATCTATGTCCTCTGGCTGATGGTAAAAGTGGCCCAATAATATCAATGGCCATCTTGTCAAAGGGTCTCACAGATATATCACAAGCCTGAATAGGCGCCGTGTGAAAGGCTCCTCGTGCTTTCACTTCTTGGCATATGGTACAGGAGCGTACGTACTGTGAAATATCTCGTGATACTCCCGGCCAAAAAAAAGAAGATAATACTCGCGAAAGTGTCCGAGTATATCCCATGTGACCTGCGCACTTAGAATCATGTGCGTGTTGAAGTATGTACCGTCTAAAAGCAAAAGGTACCATGACCTGTTGTCTTACATGAGTTTTATCCATAAAACATCTTAATAGAATGTCATTTTTAATAAGAAACCAATGACCATTATTATTGTTCATAGCAAGATTGTCAACTTTGTTGACCAATGCAAAAAATTTTGTTAATGACCTGTCTTCCCTCTGTTTTGCAGTAAAGGATACTCGGTCAATAGCAGAATGAACCTCGATACTTTCATGTTTGTCTGTTTCCTTGTTTTCCGTGTCCATATTTTCTAATTGTTTCGTATGTGCTCTGGTTATTACTGCATTTCCGATGCATAGATTATCTTTTTCCCATTTGATAATATCTTCCGGTGTGCAATCTTTACTTCCGTGTATACATCCCACCATAAGGTCGGCAATTGGGTTTCTTAACATGCATGCTTTAACGTTGCCTGTGAAAAAAGGTGTATCAATATGTATAATGGCAGTTGGATAATATTCTATAGTTCCACCAAAGGTCATACACCTGACATGTTCTCCAGTTGCACAATTTGGATGAACAAGTGTCTGACGGATTCCGATCGTTGTCGATCCCGAATCTCTTAAAACTGAGACGACGGATCCATTATCTTTTCCTCTGTTGAAGATCAGCGAGCCTGTTCCGTCATTGACTGCTAGACTGACTTCTGGTAGAATGTGTCCGCAGTTCAGAACTGTCTCTTTTGCCTTCTGAAATATAAGATTACATTTTGGGCAACTATTTGCCACGTTATAATTCATTGCAAAACAAGTAGACGAAGACTGTATTTTATTATTAGTAGGTGAACTCTGAACCCCAGGGGTTGTAGCAGTAGTAACGGCTGCCCCTGTATTATGATTATAATTTGTCGATCTACGAGAATGAGAACGATGACGAGAATAATCAGCTGAATTATCCCGTTGTCCTCTATTGTAACTGTTATCTCGATGTCTCGAGTTATAATTATCGCTATTGTTCCACTTGTTACCATTATTATAATTATATGACCGATTATAACTTGAGTTACGTGGATTACTGTTGTAGCTGGACTGAGGTGAATAATTTCTGTTTTGTGGTCTTCCTCTATTAAAGTTATTGTTATAACTATTACGTCCCTTATGAAAATTAATGTCATAGTTTCCTTTGAACCTACCTCTGTCCACACTGTGTGTTCTTGGTTTGTTATTACTATGATATGCCATATTGGAGGCTACAGGAAGAGGTTCTCTTATTAACGAGCCAGAAATGTTAGCATTCGGATGAGCGGTGCAGTAATTTAAAGAAATTTTTTCTAACTCATCAATAGTTTCTGGTTTCCGTTCTTGCAGATAAGCAAAGAACGGTGGGCTGACAGAAGATAACACTTTATCCCTCAATAACAAATCGACTAACTTGTCGTAAGATTTGTTGACACCTGCCAGTTCAACCCATCTGTTAAAAGTATTGCGTATGTTAGCAATAAACCCTGTAAAGTCTTTATTATTATCTGGTAACAAACTTTTGAAACGTAATCTACATGCCTCTTCGTTCAAGTGGAAACGACGTAATAACAACGTCTTAATGGCCTCGTAGTCTGTGGCTAATGTCGGATCAATATTTTGTGCTGCACTTGCAGGTTCGCCATCCAGAAATTCTTTGAGTTTAAGTGCCCATGCAGTTTTGTCAAGGTTATTGACCTTGCATATATCCTCAAAGCGCGCCAGCCATGATGATAAATCGTCCACGTGTAATTTGAACGGTGGTAGCTTAAAGTAATAATTGCCCTTAAGTCGGTTGGAAGAAGATCCTGATTGAGCATTATCATCTTGGCCTGCTGCAGCACCCTGCGAATGAAGTTTTGCTGTTTCCAATTTAAGCCGTTGCAATTCCATTTCTTGCTGCAATATGATTTCCTGTCATTTCAATTTATTCTCTTCTTCAATCCGTAGGATTTCATCTCTTGCCACCTTTCTTTCTTCCTCTTGTCTTAATTCTTCTCTCTCTGCCTTAGCAATAGCTTTCTTCTCAGACTCTTTTCTTTCAAGTTCTTCCATCTCTGCCTTAGCAATAGCTTTCTTCTCAGACTCTTTTCTTTCAAGTTCTTCCATCTCTGCCTTAGCAATAGCTTTCTTTTCAGCCTCTTTTCTTTCAAGTTCTTCCATCTCTGCCTTAGCAATAGCTTTCTTTTCAGCCTCTTCTGCCTTGTATTTTGTAAATTCAGCCAATGCATATGCCTCGAGAACTTCTCCTTTTTTTCCAAAATCCTTACCATTTTTAATAAAATAGTCTAAGTTAAGCATCTTGAAGTTAATTTATTTAAGTATTCAATTACTTATGTCTAGTAATCACCACTAGAATCTATGTCGATAATTCTAATTACTCAAAGAATGAATAATCAATATAAAAAATTGCAATATTCCTGTACTGTTATTTATAAGTTTCACAAATTAATAATATTTTGTAAAAATATTAAATATACCCACTAATATCTATCATAAATAGTTATGATAGTTAGTTATATAAGGTGCTGAAATTATATCATGCACTTAATATTAGTATTCAATAATTATGTGTTATATCCCTAAATAATTAGGTTATTTAATCTTAATAGTTATTAAGTTCACACTGTAGTACTGAGAAAGTGTACTAATTAACATTTAATATGTCTTAATATGTTATAAAGTTTTAATAATTAATCATTATATATTATGCCATAATCATGAGATATAAAGTGCATTGCCCATTTCTTGGACTACCACTGCAAATTGGTGCAAAGTCCCTAATTCCTCCTTAAAACTCATAAAAATTTAATCATATTAATCTACACTCTTATTAATGAATAAATTATAGCATTAATATTAAATTATAAATGGATGAGATGAAAACAAACAATACAATGTGTTAACCAAGGATTACAGAACAGTATTACCATACGACAAAGACATTTTCACAATAAAACTGCATTTATAACTAAGGTGACTAAACCGGAAGTGAGAGATTAAAGAATGAACTGAATAGAAAGTTAACC
Organism: Oreohelix idahoensis; assembly: GCA_024509875.1. NCBI lineage: Eukaryota > Metazoa > Mollusca > Gastropoda > Stylommatophora > Oreohelicidae > Oreohelix > Oreohelix idahoensis. The sequence continues at coordinate 67,449 of JAMPIV010013067.1, read as the reverse complement.
TGCGTACACAACAATTAGTGACGTATACATGGACTCGTTAACGGTTGTACAAAAAAAAAAATAAAACTGAATGATAGTAAGGTCAGAAAAAACACGATAGATTACAAACATTGTTACCAAAATGAATAAAAATCAAACTGAATACGGTAAAATACAACGGTTATTTCACAGAACTAGACGCCTAACATATAAGGTGAATTAATGCAAGTCCGAACGGAATAAGCACCGGTAATGTCTTCGACGCGTTCTTCGCAAAATGCGATTAATTCACGGCCCTAATAACAATTAAAATCAGTTCGTGGCATCCAAGGAGCCATAGAATTGATTTCAATTCGCCTCCCATCCATACCCACAAATAAGGGACAACATCAACGGAAAAAAAAAACAGATATAACATCGATAAATAATTAATAGAGAGGACATGCCTGCAAAGAGATATGGACTCAGTATTGTGCTAATGAATGACAATCGTCCTAAGTCTAAACTTATCTTTAAAAGGCTCCGGCGATGTCAAGTTCATCAACGGACTAGACTAGTGCCTAGTACTGTTTGCTCATGATTGGCTGATAACAGTATTCTCTCGTCTGGTCTTCTTGATTACGCAAATCTTTATCAATCTTGGAATGCGTTGAAGGTTGTTCTTTTCGAAGCGCAGCATCTACGCATGATGTAGTGACGTCAGATTGGCATTTCGTAGTCATGCGTTTAACGTAGTATTATGCAAATCATGTGACTTGCTTGTAATCGTAAACAGTTGGCAACATATGTAAACAAGAAAAAATTTTCCTTCTTCTTTCGTTCCCCGCGATGGCCAACCAGTTGTTGCGAGGTCACCAGTTGTTACAAGGGGGTCCTTAATGATTGTTGTTGCAGACTGTGTATACTGGCTCTTCTATTTACATTTACTTCCATTTATCCCTTGTCTTCTTAGTCAGTTATGGTATCGTGCTATTGATGGTAAATTACGCGAAGGTGGGATATACATTTAATATATCAATTCCATACACGAACAGTTCACACATGGTCATCATGAAGAATTATACATAATAATTGCAGTTCATACTTCATATATGATTCCTTTACAAATCAGTCCTTTGTCTCATACATCTGAATTACTGTAGGCAGAACGACATAACTATATGCACGCGTGGTTGGTAATCCCAACGACCGACAGTAAGATTATGCGTCTGGCACTAGTATAACTAAAACGGACTGTTAATTCATCTTGACAAGGTTTAGTCAATTACTAACCTGTAAAATTCATCTTTCTTCATCATAACAGTGGACTGACCCATGTCCATTATTTAATACAATATAATTGTGCGGCAATACATGCCCGACACTATAACACTCCAAGGACACGTCTTCTCGGTTCGACGGTCGTTTAGAAAAGGGTCCCCGTCTCTTGGTCACCGTGTGTGACTACTAACGCTGAAACGTCACAGCGTTCACTAGACTAATAATACTTTTACATTACATTAAACGTTGTAACCCCTAAAATCGCATGCTGCTAACCTCTAGCAGACCATGCCAATTAATCTACCGTAACACTTCCCTCTATTAAAGATTGGGAAGTATTTTTTTTCTCTCTGAATAATAGGGGTGTTTAGTATGGTTCGGTAGGTAAAGTAATTGCGGGTTTTTTTCTATACGGATTAATGTAAGTTAGTACTGAATGGCACCAGTCTTCCCGTTTCTAAATAATCACGATCTTGGAATTTCATTTTTTGTGTTGTTAAATTTATCGCGGTCATTTTTCGTGGGGAAGGGGAGATGACCCCTACCCAGGTAACGTTCAGCTTATGGTAGAGCGAATCACATTTTGATTTCGCTCACGCAAACAGACGTCGTTAGGTAACTGATAAGTGCAGATGTGATGAAAGGGAAATGATCTTGGGAAATACGTGTTGAGTAGAGTTAATTTTGGGTTAGAGTACTTGCTTACAGATTGGTATGGATTTGTTTAAAGATATCTCCTCTTAGTTTCGTGGAAGACAGTATGTCAGATAGCAGGTGAACTCTGGTCATAATGAACTGTTTCTGTACTGGTTTTAAGTGATGTGTGAATAGCTCTCGCGGCTAGTGTCCGCAGGGATTTTTGAGAGCAGTGTTAAGAGAACAGTAGATTCTCGTGACTGTGTGAACGGGGTGTGTTCCCGTGGGTTCAGTGTGTGCAGGGTTTTTGACTGAGGTGGTCAGCCCTAAGGTGTTTTTTTGGATAATGTATGCCTGCGCAGGGCTATAGAGATTTTGTAGGCCTTGATTATTATATATCTGCCGTAGATGCAGTATTTGTGCACTGATGTGAAGTATAGAGATTTTGTAGGCCTTGATTATTATATATCTGCCGTAGATGCAGTATTTGTGCACTGATGTGAAGTATAGAGATTTTGTAGGCCTTGATTATTATATATCTGCCGTAGATGCAGTATTTGTGCACTGATGTGAAGTATAGAGATTTTGTAGGCCTTGATTATTATATATCTGCCGTAGATGCAGTATTTGTGCACTGATGTGAAGTATAGAGATTTTGTAGGCCTTGATTATTATATATCTGCCGTAGATGCAGTATTTGTGCACTGATGTGAAGTATAGAGATTTTGTAGGCCTTGATTATTATATATCTGCCGTAGATGCAGTATTTGTGCACTGATGTGAAGTATAGAGATTTTGTAGGCCTTGATTATTATATATCTGCCGTAGATGCAGTATTTGTGCACTGATGTGAAGTATAGAGATTTTGTAGGCCTTGATTATTATATATCTGCCGTAGATGCAGTATTTGTGCACTGATGTGAAGTAGAGATTTTGTAGGCCATGATTATTATATATCTGCCGTAGATGCAGTATTTGTGCACTGATGTGAAGTATAGAGATTTTGTAGGCCAGGATGTGTAAGGGCCGTATGGTGTGTTAACTACATTATGAAGATTCATGTTTCGATGTAACTGTATTCGTCTAGATCTACGTGATGTTATAATTGTAATAAACCATGGTTAAAATATCATCAGACGTTACACCATTCCATGACTTGGTGTGTACGCTACTGTGAGTGACTGTCCCAAAACACACTCACCTTCTTCACTAAAAAAACATCAATTGAGTTTTATTATCAGTGGTGGACCAAATCAACGGGTCGTAACACCCACATTACATTCGCGTGACAAGAGAGGAAATTAGGTCAGATTCTGGACCAGTCATTACAAGTGGGAACACTGAACTGTGTTATGTTTGGCTCTGTGTGGGCGTGGCTTAATTTAACTGTACACAGGTATCAGCTGACTGCGCATATCCATCCTCATATCTTGGCGTGTTGTAGCAACTAAACTAACTTTATCAGTTGGTTTCAATATCAAACAGCTGTTATCTGATAGCGACATTGATGCCATAATTGTTACAGTGCTTGTTCCAGTCTTTCCATATGCAGATTCAACTATAGGTGCAGTATTTTGGAGAGTTCGTCTGCACGTATACCTCAAGTGATTGCGGGGTTGCTGTGATCGGTTCCTGTCGTCTGATGCATTGTTGAGGACATACTGTACATTGGCAGAGATCTGAAGACAAGAGAGCTTAGTCCTTCTACCTTTCTGCAGTGGAGTGTTTTAACGTCAGAACTTTGTGATATCCAGTGTGTTAGCGAAAGGGTCAGGATTACCTTCAGTTAAGTGCTTTTGTTGTGTGTAAATGTTGCCACTTCTGTCCATGTCAACGAGCCTCAATCTGCACTATCCTATTCTATTGATAACTATTGTTGTTGTTGTCGATAATTATATCGATTAATTATAGAATGTGATGATGTACAGGGATTGATGATACAATATTTGAGATCTAAACTTGATTTGGTATAATGAAAGTTTAATTAAGACATATATGGTTGACTAAGTAAACAAGTCACAATGGATTCTGATACAGATCCGGAGGATATGAGACCTGTGTTAGAGTATCTGTTTCAAGAGGGGACAGATTATCAGAGATTAGAAGGCCCAGAGCTTGAGTCACATGTTATGGACAGGTTTTTGGTTTGTGCATCAAGAGCTCTAAGAGAGTTTGCTGATGAGAGATTTAAGTCAATTCCTCATGTGAGTATGGCTAAGGATCTAGCGAGGTTGTTAGTTTTGGACCTTCGTCTGTTCTTGGACAATTATATTAGTATTAAACGTGATAGCATATTGAAGAGTATGCGTACGTTATTGCTCGACGGCATATATAGTGACCAGGAAGAAGAGTTAAAAGAGAAGAAGCAAATAGGAGACATAAAACAGAGTACACATGAGCAAAGGGAAAGTTGCTTAAAAAGTACTACTGAAGTGAATAAGCTACAGGAAAAAGTAACTAAACTTACAGGTGATTTATGTAAATCTAATTCTGAGCTTGCTTGTGTTCGAGCAAAATTAGACTCGGCATTAGGCAAAATTAAAGAGATGGAAGCTCAGATTGGGAAAAAAAATGGCGAAGTTAGAAATCTGACTCAAAAAGTTCAAGAGAAGACGGAGATTTGTGGAAAATTAGAAGTTCAGATTAAGAAATATGAGAAGTTGTGTAATGAAACACTTATTGATCTGTTAAGTGACGATGAGATTTGTGGTCGCCAAATTAAAGAAAAGGATACTATATCCCTAGAGAAGGTTGATAGGCTTAAGGATAGCCATGTTATTGAGATTGAGAGGGTTGATAAAGAGAGAGTGAAAGAATTAATGATGGAGAAAGACAAATTGATTAAGATTGAAAATTTGCTAGCAGAGGAAAGCTGCAAGGTCTTAAAAGCTGATAGTTTAAACAAAAGATTAAGTGAACAGATTGCACTTAGAGACATTGAGATTGCAGAAGCAAGAAGAAGAATAAATGGTTTGCTTGACGTAGTCTTGAATAGCAATATTTTGTCTTCTGTCAATGGTGACAGGGATAGACAGAAAGTTTCTTATCATCAGAACACTAAAGCAAAAAGCCAGCCTTCTACACTTTTTGCGGATTCTACGGTCAAGAATGGTGGACATAGATCTTTCCGTGGGAGATATAACTTCTCACGCAATACAGATGATTCCAATGATAATGATTGCTGGCGGCAGAATAACAAAGGAAAATCTACAGTAATATCCAGTCCTGTAGATAAGGAAAGAAACAGTGCTAAATCTCAAGTCAGTGTGTTAAAAAACCAACAGCGTATTTATTGACAGATCTGATAAATTAGTAACAAGTAACAAACATACTACTGCTTGTTCCATGAAGGAAACAAATGTTGTGAAAAAAAATAAAGAGATTGTCAAACCTTCTAGTCATACCCAGTCAAGGCAGTGTGACTCATTTTTTAAACACATTGCCACAAGCAAAGAAAAAAAATAGTTGTGATAGGAGACATAACCCTAAGGTTATAAAGTACCAAGGGAGTTCATCCTACGGTAACGTTTCTTCGCCTAAAAACAAGAAAAAATGTGACAGATCTCAACATTGTGATTCTAAAAGTTTTGAAAACTATAGCAGAAGTAATTATATGAAAGTTCATCAGTCTAGTAATAATTTTTCTGCTAAAAAGCCAGTTCTATCTGATGGACATTGTTATCTGGGAAGAAGTATTAAGAATAACTATTGTAACTGGGATTTAAATCAGTACAACGGTGTTGATAGAGCAAATAACAATGCTCTCAAAAGAAATTATACAGATCGCAACCAGGTTAACTGTGCTCCACATAAGAGCAAGATTATTAGCAATCAGAGTAATAGGAACGGTAATAGGTTCTTAAATGCTTTTGCTTGTCATGCTGATAGATTTGAGAGATCATCTCGGTCTTGTGAAGGTAGTAAATTTTTTTCAGCATACCGCACTGACAGCTGTGAATTATAGGTCAGGTTGTCCCTGAGACGTCTATGTTTGTCTGCTATGTGACGAGAGTTGTTGACATCGCAGGAGGGCCACAACCTTACACCACGGAGTTCGGGTAATTGTAAAGTGAATTTTCCGTGTTCACTCATAATCTTACCATGGATTAAAATAGATATTTTTCATTTGTATTGTCTCACAGCGAGCGACTTTGCGAGGGGAATCACCATTCTAATTTTACATTACCTGGGAGAGATGTAGATCACTGTGTACCATTTAACCATTCAAGCGAGCCTAGCCAGTACGTTAACCCACCGTGTCATGATGTCACCTTGCGTGTTGATGAGATGTTCGCAAGACCTCGAAGGAATTTTTTTGTTTTGTTTTTTCAAAGGTCCTGTTTATTTTTTGTTCTGTTTACAAACACTGAATGTTATTGTATTCTTTAGTATAGAACTTTATATGTGGTTAATAGAATATTATGTAATCTTTGTAACATTTGATTGCCATAATTATTTGTTGGTTGTTACTTATATGACTGTATTTTAATTATGCATTAAATAATTTCTATGCACAAACTTATTTACTGAGACAATGTAATAGTCATTTCTATAGATAGTCCTGAGTGTTTTTATTCACTACTTAAAATTTTGTTTTGTTTTTTCATCATGGATTTGATACCATGTTTAATTAACATATTTATATACAGATTATTTGAATTAATTGTTTAGTGAAAGGTAATTTTAAACATAACTTGTATGTATTATTAATGATTTTTCGTTGAAGTTAAGGACGTATTCTGAAACTTGGTTTCCATTTTTTCTCAATTATGACATTTGATAATTTAAACGATTCGATTTTTTTTTGTCAGCTAGAATTAACTTAAATTTCCTATTAAATTAAGTGGGTAGAATTAACAGCGACGGCTGATACTCTTGTTCATTTAAAGAATTTAAATATCTGATTATAATACATAGTTAAGATAAAATAATATTACACTTATAAATATATTTTATAACTTTGTTTGTAGATAACTTTTTATTACCCAATGTGACGTTTCTTTGATGTATTTTTTTTTTAAAAAAAAAACTTACACGTTTTGATGTGTGTCTATTTAAAGATAAGATTATTTTTATGTTACTCAGCTAATTTAATTGTTAGTTATTAATTATAGCTACATATTACTTAGAAATAAAAATACTATTTTTATTTAACCTAAAGAGAAGAAACATTTTTTGTATTGTAAATTTTTGGAAAATGTGTTTTGAACATTGTGATATTTATTTTTTTCTGCGCCAGCGCTAGATTGTATGTTAGGGTTACTATTATGTAGTGACATTAATTCTTTGAAAATGTTGTGATGTTTGGATGTATTTTTTGGTTGTTAGCGCTTGACTATGCGTCAATGCGGAACTTGTGTTATCGTTAATAATTTTTTTTGTTTGGGTGATATTTGATGTAATTTATTTTTGGTTATGTATAAGTTTATAACTTAGTTAAATTACTTATTATGCTCTGCTTGTCTTAAGCTTTCTTTTTTGTGTTAGTATATAAATATACTTTAGCATTTTTGTATTTTACAATACGTTGTTACATTTAGATAGTTATTGTTAGGTGTTGTTACCAACTTTCTTTACATTTGCATCTTTACTTTCATCTCTCTTTGTTGACTATTCGTCATTTCTTTACATCTTGTCTGTTGTCTTTTCAATATTGTCTGATATTTTGTTTATGCTTCCGTGTTTCATCTTTGATGTAATTCATACTTCTTGTATACTTTTTTTTTCGTGTTACGCTATTTATACTTTCATTCTTTGTAGTGTTAAGTTAATTATATAACTTTAGATAATGTAATTGGTTCTTATAATTCTATTTGTTTTACATGTATGGAATTGTTGTCTTCATTGTCATCTTATGATTCTATTTGATTCTTATCATATTCCCATTTATTATTTTGTCTTTTCTCGTATGATAATTTATTTTCTGTTTAGTTTGTACTATGTATACTTAACTTGGGTTGTGTATTAGATTAATTTTTTATTTTGGTATGCTTGAATGATTATGTTGGATGATTTAGTCGTTATCTTACATTTATTGATGATATTTTTGTAGATGTGCTATGTTCTCTTGTCATAGGTATATTTTTGTAGGTAATTGATAGAACTTCATTAATTTTTTTTTTAAATTTTTGGGAATTAATTTAAGAGGTATCTGATATAACTTCATTGACCGTTAAATTTTTGGGAGTTAATTTTCAACAAAAAAAAAAAAAAAAAAATATAATCATTTTTTTTTTTTCCCTGGGAGTGCGGCAAACTGATAAGTGCAGATGTGATGAAAGGGAAATGATCTTGGGAAATACGTGTTGAGTAGAGTTAATTTTGGGTTAGAGTACTTGCTTACAGATTGGTATGGATTTGTTTAAAGATATCTCCTCTTAGTTTCGTGGAAGACAGTATGTCAGATAGCAGGTGAACTCTGGTCATAATGAACTGTTTCTGTACTGGTTTTAAGTGATGTGTGAATAGCTCTCGCGGCTAGTGTCCGCAGGGATTTTTGAGAGCAGTGTTAAGAGAACAGTAGATTCTCGTGACTGTGTGAACGGGGTGTGTTCCCGTGGGTTCAGTGTGTGCAGGGTTTTTGACTGAGGTGGTCAGCCCTAAGGTGTTTTTTTTTGGATAATGTATGCCTGCGCAGGGCTATAGAGATTTGGTAGGCCTTGATTATTATATATCTGCCGTAGATGCAGTATTTGTGCACTGATGTGAAGTATAGAGATTTTGTAGGCCTTGATTATTATATATCTGCCGTAGATGCAGTATTTGTGCACTGATGTGAAGTATAGAGATTTTGTAGGCCTTGATTATTATATATCTGCCGTAGATGCAGTATTTGTGCACTGATGTGAAGTATAGAGATTTTGTAGGCCTTGATTATTATATATCTGCCGTAGATGCAGTATTTGTGCACTGATGTGAAGTATAGAGATTTTGTGGCCTTGATTATTATATATCTGCCGTAGATGCAGTATTTGTGCACTGATGTGAAGTATAGAGATTTTGTAGGCCTTGATTATTATATATCTGCCGTAGATGCAGTATTTGTGCACTGATGTGAAGTATAGAGATTTTGTAGGCCTTGATTATTATATATCTGCCGTAGATGCAGTATTTGTGCACTGATGTGAAGTATAGAGATTTTGTAGGCCTTGATTATTATATATCTGCCGTAGACGCAGTCTTTGTGCACTGATGTGAAGTATAGAGATTTTGTAGGCCATGATTATTATATAACTGCCGTAGACGCAGTCTTTGTGCACTGATGTGAGGAGTAGAGATTTTGTAGGCCAGGATGTGTAAGGGCCGTATGGTGTGTTAACTACATTATGAAGATTCATGTTTCGATGTAACTGTATTCGTCTAGATCTACGTGATGTTATAATTGTAATAAACCAGGGTTAAAATATCATCAGACGTTACACCATTCCATGACTTGGTGTGTACGCTACTGTGAGTGACTGTCCCAAAACACGCTTCACCTTCTTCACTAAAAAAACATCTATTGAGTTTTATCAGTAACGTTACGTGCCGGAAATACGCGCGCATTTAAAGTAAGCAAGAATACACTGGTTCTAAATTTAGAGATGAGCGCATGGAAAATTTTAGAGTATCTTTAATTCTATTGGTTGTAGTGAGACGCCTAGCTTCAAGTAGGTCGGGGGTCAGCGTGGTTAAATCTAAAATAAAGTACGCGGTTTTCAATTTAGGGCCTCTTAGTCTGCAGAAAGTCTGGGCCGTGTATCCAAGCATATTGTCGGCTTCTAACGCTGAAGGAACGCAATATTTGGTATGTCAGTAATTTAAAGTAGCGTGGTAATTAAATCTAGTTTCTCTAATTGAGCCTTAGTCCGTTCTAATTTAATTTATTTTTGAACTTTATAACTTGTAACGCCATCATTTATTTCTAGTGATAGCAGTGTCTATGAGTGATAAAGAGATATTACGTAGGTGTGCTCCGTAGATTTAATAGAAAGTCTGTAGACATACACGCATCCTAGATTTATATTAATTTACAGAATATTCTGAAGCGCGTGTATTTTATTTCAGTGAGAGATTAATTCTGATAAGTCTCCTAATAAAATACGGGATCGGATTTTCGGGAAAATTTAATCACGTGGTTTACCGGGATTTATTTGAGTAGGAATTCTGGATGGATAGAGTAGATAATTAAGTATTTTTCTATCGGTGGAGTTAAAATATAATTGCAGGGAAACCACGTGGGGTAGAGGTGAAAAGAAATTTATGGTGCCTTAAGTGGCTGTGGAATTAAATATTATGCAGAGTAGTATTTGAGTTTTGTGTTATGGGATTTAATGAGTTCTGGGAAATATAGTCTATTGAGATATATATATATTTCTGTGCATAGAGATGTAAGATATATAAATGTACTGGTGAATTTTAAACACGGGTGTGCATTAAATGTTGTGTATTCTATTGTGTTTGGGGGAACGATGATAAGGTCATGAGACCGCTTGCAGAGTTAAAGTAGGTCTAAGTACGGGAGGTTTCCCTACCTGTTTTTAATGTTTTAAGGCCTGAGGCAAGCTGTGTATAATTAGTACTGATCAGTGAGTCTGGGGTTTACTAGACAGGCAGGGGGTTGTTGGGAATAGCTGACCCAGGGTCAGGAAATATTTATGTATCGTTGTGCACAAGATGAAAGGGGGAGAGGGGAAATGGTGGAGCAGTCTGTGTTTCGGGTGTTTACATGTTTGTGCTAAGATATGAGCGTGACTGAAGCAGCAACTGTATATGTTTCAATAGATAAGTTATTTTATGAGAGTATTTTAGTATTGTAGTACAGAGTGGCAATTCTTTTGTGTCCACAGCAGTGGTCACGGCCCGAAGAGCGGGGGTTGCCAATAAATCTTGTTCCTGACAGCTGGCAAAGGTAGCTGTCACGAAGTGGTTTTATGTTTATAGAGTGTGCCTGAATGAAAGCAAGACCCTAGTATGAGAAAGTCTGAGAAAATAGAATTTAGATGGAAAATGACATGCCTGTGGACAGGTGGGACTATTGGCTCAAGGGCTAGAACCAGGATTTGAATCTCCCCTTGCCGCTTCGTGACTTTAGAATGGCTATAGTCTCGCCCTCCTCTGACTTCCTTTAAATACAAGGAGATAAGGTGTATAAACGACCACTGACACCACTATACAGACCACATGTAGGTATAGTATAGAATAGAAGCTGATCCAGTAAATAATATATGTATATATTTATTTACATACAAGAAAAACATAAAATGGCATATTACGTCATCAAGTCAGTCGATAGCGTGCACTGTTGCACGGCCTGAAAAACAAGTAACGATTAAATAGCAAGACCCTCAACAAAAAAAACCTCAATCACATTCACTCTTCCTGTCACCCTGCTGAGGAACAATAAAAATGGTTAGTGCTTTAAAGTACTTTGATCTTGTGGGGCTGTCAACTTTAGCCTCCACTCTCTAACATTAATAAGCTTTCTATTGTCTCAGTCCTGGTGACTCTTCCTCAACGAACGGCTACACAGCTTTCTACTAGTTAGGCGATAGGCGCCTATAACTACACCACAAGAAATAATAGACTTGGTTTTTCGAACGCAGACTCAGTGTCTATCCGTCCAATGGATACTGAACAGACCCTACTGGTCCTGTCTATTTTCTCCCTCCTTCTCTATCTCTCTCTCTTGGCTTCAGTGTCTCTCTAACACTCGAGGGCTGATGATGCGGCGTCTCCGTTACTCTCTTCTCTCGATTTCTATCAGGACCTAGGTATGGTAACCCTGTCACCTGTTCCTGATTTTGGTGATGACGATGTTCGGATATCAAGCATGAGGAACTTGATTAACTGTAGACGCTTCTCTGCTGCTGAGCAAACTTCCCCTTTTCTCCCACTCCGGATTTAGAGGAAGACACAGCCTTGATTTCTGGCTGTATGAAATTGAAACCAGTCTCCCGGCCACCTGCCGTTGCTGGAGACTATAATAGCGATGCTCTCGGCTGTATGATAAATAAACCCTGTTCCAGCTGAAGCATAGGGACTTCACTGCCAGAGACCATAGGGTAATTTTCTTTTGCTCCTGACGATACTCGAGTACTCTGACCCTGAGATATGTCTTTTGCCGTGGATAATTTTATTTGACAAAATTATGCTCCCCACTGTTTCGCAGAGACTCGCTGAAATTAAAAGAAACAGCATCAATGTACACCCTCTCTAAAATCGCTTATCTCTAACATATACGATACATAAAATAATTCTATACACGTGTCTCTTCATTCTCACTTCTTCCCTCCTTTCTCTCGTTCTGCATAACAATACCTAAAATAATACTATCTCACGTGGCACTAAAATCACACTCCTTCTCTCCCCTTCTCTCGTTCTTCACACAATACATAAAATACCACTATCCCACTATTACTAAAATCTGCCAGGTAAAACAAACAATAGCCCAGACACCGTCTGACATGTTACATGGCCGTTACGCATGACTACCCACGTGTCAACATTTCCAACTCGGGAACTTCTTTTGTCCGAAATTCCGGGGTCTCCTTTTTTTCATTAACACAGGTTTCCTGGCTTACTCCAATTTAAGTGAAATATTGCTGTAGGAATATTTTACTCCTCTAAGCAGTATAATTCACTTACAACATAAATCTGAACCCTCCGACAATATTTCTCACATTTAAGGCTCAGTAAAATTATCGAACGCACCAGGGATTTCCCAATAAAATTACATTAGAAAATATACAGGAATAAATGGTGGTTTTACATAACATTCTACAAATATGGGCACACGTGTTTCTCACAACTTCACACACTCCTATCTATTGCCAAAATCATAGAAAGAATAAGCTCACTGTTGCATTTACGTCGTTCTTCAAAAAAATAATAATTAATGGCGCTACCATTTAAACTTTAAGTTAATGTCTCCCACGAACTTAACTTACGGGCCGAGATTTCTCAAAAACCCACTAACAAGTAAAACGATTAAAAAATAGTTACATACCGATTATCGTTTTTTCTTCCCGCAATGGAGAACGATAAATCGACGTCGACCGGCGGCAATTATTTCTTCAGAGACAATTGCCCGCAGTTTCCTCTCTCATTATATACAAGAGAATCCGCCCACGCGGATTCCCTTCCTACGCAAATCGCGGACCAATGGCAGCGCCAGAAAAAATCAATACTATCCACCTACGCAAATCCCACGTGTAGGAAAATTGCGTCACATTACGTGATGGCCTCGTGCTACTGACGCGTCATACAGGAGTGCCCGAAAATATCGATTTTCGTAAACAATGAAATCTACGGGAATCGCGAAAAATTCAGAAGAGGGTAAAACTGGCCGAGTGAAAAATAAACCTACCACCATAAAATGAACCCATTAAAATTACCTCCTCAAAAATACCGAACACGATATATTCACATGAGAAGAACCAAGGCAAACCCCATATAATTACAAAAGAGAAGAGAAATGGTGAAACTCAAAACAGAATCGGGCCTGGTGAAAGTCAGAATTACAGTGTAGCATCACAGTAGCCAGTCTTCTCAAGAGAAAAGTCGAGGCAACGCCAGAGGCGTAAGAGCTTGTACCGTGGTGCGGTATCGGCTCTGAGTATTGTGGCCCCAGAGAGGGAGCGAGGAAGAGCAGGTCGAGACAGCGACAGTCTTCAGTGAAAGGGGTTTCTTAAGACCCGGAGCTCTAAGCTCATACACACCCATCGAACCCAAGCAAGCGGGTTGGTGTGTGTTTTTTTTAGCCTCGGTCACAATAATACCGAAGTGCCTAAACCCAAATGAGGGGTAACATAGCAAGGGAAAATCAGCTTTCTTTTCGCCAAATAGAGAAACCTCTACAGTCTACGGCAAGTGCCTATTCAATATTTTCAGAAGTCATCAGAAGTACGAGTCAGAACCAGGAAGAGAGGGATATCATTTCCGGGTTGCTGAAATGAAACGAGAGAAGCAAGGCAGGAGAAGTGGAGAGAGAGATGGTGAAAAATAGATCAGGGACCTGCAGAGTCTCATATTATTCTTAGAGGTTAGCCTCTGAGCCTTAGAGTTAGAAAAAGTCTATTAATTAGCAGTGCAGAGTGTGACTTAGTGGCGTATATCGCTGACCGAGTTAGCAGCTGTGCAGATAGTCTTCATGCAGGGTCAGCAGCCAGTGACAATAGAGATAGTAGTGTAATAGAGAGTGGTGGCTACAGTTGATGCCCACTAAAGTAGATGGTAGTAAGAATCCAAGTAATCATTCTGATTTTGTTTTTCCCCAGCAAGGTGAATGAATGAGTGAGAGTGGTTGGGTTCATATTTTGATGTGTCTTATAAAGTTAAATTGAGTCCTTTTTTATTTCCAGGTCAGTGCAAACCTGGCACGTTATATATATTGTTGTTACTATGTTATGAACTTATGTGGATTTGTATAATAAACTTATTTAATGTTCACTGGATCAGCTTCTTCACTATATAGTCCTTAAATGTTGTCTGTATAGTGGTGTCTGTAGTATTAGTTTACCCTTATCTCCTTTAGTTTGTTTATGGTTGTCAGAGGGCGGTGAGTTTATAGCAATTCTTGAAGTCACGATTTGGCGAGGAAGATTTAATTTCAGTTATCATCCTCGGGCCAATAGACTCACCTTACTACATTCACTGTCATTTCTCAAAATAAATCTATTATCTTAGTCTTTTCTCACACTAGGGTCTTGTCCTACACTTGGGCATAACTCTAACTTAAATCCAACTCGTGACAGCTCTCCCAAGGAATTGTCACGTCCTACACAGAGCCATCCCCCTACCTATCATTGGGTCCATAGTGAGATCCTCCTGCATGCAGTCCACCAGGCCAAAGCCAAAGAATTACATCTGGGGCTCAAGTGACTTCTCCAAGCTTAGTGTGCAATACTGGGTTCTCAACATTTTTTAACACAGGGGGAATCCCTGGAAGTGTGTGGATGATTTCAAGAGTCAACGAGGGTGTAATGAGCCTCACAAACAGATGTTCACTTTAACATTTGAATACTGTTACATTGTTCTTAGCTGGTGGTCATATAAGAATGACTCCAGATATGCCTACATGCATGCCAACCAGGTAAAAGCCAGAATTACGTCTGGGGGCTAAAGTGACTTCTCCAAGCTTAGTGTGCAATGCTGGGTTCTCAACATGTTTCAACACAGGGAGAATCCCTGGAAGTGTGTGGATGATTGCAAAAGTCAATGAGGGTGTAATTAGCCTCACAGACATAGGTTCATTTCCACATATGTATATTGTAGCATTGTGCATAGCTGGTGGTCATATAAGGATGACTCCAGATATGCCCCCATGCATACACCATGTTGGTCTGGGGGGAGGGGGTCTCTGGGGAGACAGCAAAAGAATAGGACTACTGTTCCCTCAGGCATGTCGTAAGAGGCGACTTATAAAAGATTGTGCATGGGGTCAGTAACCTCATCATAACCACAAAAATATTTATAGAATATTGTGATTCCTGTACACATACATTGGGATCCTTGCTGGTGCTATATAGTTCATGCACTGTGCTGAGATCCTCCTTGTGTGATCTTAGGGAGGAGATCGGAACAATGATGGAGTTGTCCGTGTGCAATGAAGGTGGTCTTTAAAACCAAAAAAGTGGAGAAAACTGGTAAAGTAGAAACCTGATATTGATGGACAGGTCTCTGATTTTCTGATGTGCTTCTAGAGCTTTCAGCTGGGACTGTTTGATGAGCTTGCGATGAATCTCTGCGCTTGACTGAACATCCATGTTGATTAGTCGCCCATTCTCAAGGCTGGCTCGGGTCAGCTCTGATATCTCACCAATGAGATGAGTGCTAGACCTTATTGTATCACCTTCACCTGGTGAAGAAAATTGCATCTTCATTATGCAATGGCTTGTCTGATGAAACCTGACTAAGTCATGTTACTTACAATTGTTCTTTCACTACCTTTCAGCTCCCCAAGGAGCATAGGCCTTCAAAAAATGTATGCCAGGTACACCCGTCCTGTGCCATCTGCTCAATATCTTTCCATGTCTTCCCCGTGCCTGTCATTTCTCCCTCTACCTCTCTTGTTATGAGGGTTCCAGAATTCTGCCTTGTAATGCTATCAACCTGTCTCAATGTGTGTTGTCCATTGAGAATGTCTTCTTCTCATCTATGGTTCCAATGGCAACTGTGGTTCTTACCATCAGTTCCACATTGGTGATCTTGTCATATCATTTCAATCCTTCTGTTCTATGCAAGCACCTATTTATACCTTCTTGGTTGATGTTTTTGTTGTTAAGTCATGTAATGTGCGTGAAAATAAAAAGGACAGCTGGTGAAAGATAAACGATGCACTGAATTTGACAAAATTATACAAGAAAACATAGACTTGTGGAAATATGGAGACACATTTTAAATGTCTATATACCCTTTCTAAAACTTCTGAAGGCATATACAAGGGGATTGACATAAGTCTTGGGCCTGACCATGAAGGACATGTCACAGAGAGCTGAAATTTTGTATAGTGTTTATTCCTTTTCAATATAGCCACCGTCTGAATTGACACACTTCTGCCATCTCTGCTTGACCTTGAAAAGACCTTGGGAGTAGAACACCCTATTTTTCAAACTAAACCAGTCATCATATGCCAGTATAACCTCTTCATCGCTGTCAAAATGATTTCCTTTTAGCTGTTTTTTAAGATTTGGGAATAGAAAAAAGTCTGATGGAGTCAAATCTGGAGAATATGGTGGGTGTGGAAGAATTTCAATATTCAAATCGTTGGCTGCTAGCTGCACAAGCCGTGCTTTGTGAGAGGGCGCGTTGTCTTGAAGCAAAGGAAGATTTTTAGTGCGCGTTATCGCTCGTTTCCTGGTCACAACCTTTCTTAGTTTGGTGAGAAGATCTGCATAGTACTGTCCATTAACTGTGTTGCAACGAGGCAGATAATCTTTCAAAGGGACACCTTTGCCGTCCCAAAAAACAGTTAGCATTACTTTTCCTGCAGATTTCTGCGCTCTCGGCTTGACAGGTGTTGGGGAGCCCGGGGTTTTCCATTGCATGCTGGCAATTTTGGATTCGGGGTCATAATGGTGTACCCAAGTCTTATCTACTGTCACCATGGTCTCCAAAAAATTGTTTGACTGACACTTTTTTAGCAACTGTCGACAGCAATTTACCCTCGTTTGCTTCCGTTCATGTGTCAACAGTCGCGGAACCCAGCGTGCACACACTTTTCTCATGTTCAGTCTGTTGTGTAAAATTCTATAAACTGTTCTTTCATTTAGTTTTACTCTACTAGCTATCTCCACAATTGTCATTTTTCGATCCTGGTTAATGATTTTCTTCACTCTTGTTGCATTTTCATCGTTGCACTCTGAGGCTGGTCTACCAGATCTTGGCAGATCAGCAAAATTTGAGCGGCCGCACTTAAACTGTTGACACCAGTTTTTTACCGAAGTATATGAAGGACAAGAATCACGAAACACTGGTTCCATCTCCCTGTGTATTTCTGTAGGAGTTTTTCCCTGAAACATCAGAAATTTTATCACAGCTCTGGCCTCCTTCTTTTCCATTGTTTTCTCAAATCTTTTGCAGCAGCAGATCCGATCAATAGGGTACATTGCGCCGTGCACCGTAGAGGGAAAACCCATTGAAGAAACAAATGCGTAGTTCACACATTCAGTGCAAATATGATGAACTTTAAATGTGCCAAGTTTCATCTTCCTCCTGTGACTCCTTCATGGTCAGGCCCAAGACTTATGTCAATCCCCTTGTGTGTATATATATATATATATATATATATATATATATATATATATATATATATATATATATATATATATATATATATATATATATATATATATATATATATATATATATATATATGCCATATCATGTGACACACATATTTCATTATTGTGATCACCTGGTGTGCATCTAATTCAGATAATACATATATATACACAAATATGCAAACAAACTTAATCAAATGTAAAAAAATTACAATAATACATGTGTATTTCGTATAGTGTCATCTACTTAATATTTGTATGATGCCAGAATTCTAAGTGTGTCAGCATCATCACTATCACCATGTTCCTTTTGGCTCCCTAAGGAGCATGGAACCACTGCTGCCGCTGGCTCTGTTGCAGAAAGCCTGCACCAAGCATTCACATATTCTTCCAGCAGTGGTTTCTGTCACAATGAGAACTACAGGATAAAATATACATACATGTCACTGTATTAACAAGAGTAACATAAAATATATTAATGCAATCAAGAGAATATCCATCACTAGCAAAGATCATTCAAACATCTACAAAAGTAGCTACAACACTTGAAAATTAACATATGTGATTCAACAATGACAAAGCAGTCTTCTGAGGTATAGAAGATTAACGGGTTTTTTTTTTTTGGTAAGCTTCCATGGCACGTCCTCAAACGTTGGTTCATCTTTTGTTTTTTCATTTCATTCCTTTCTATTTTCATGATGGATCATTTTTGGATACAGAAGCCTCGAATTGTCAAGAACTGGTTTGATCTACTGTTCTGGTCATACATGGGTACACGACAATGAAAGAACTGATAGACTAGCTTCAACAGCAGCTGTAGTAGGTGCACTGGATATGACAAGGGAGAGAAACTGAGGACAATTAATGATCATCTATTAGAGAATGACACTGAAATCAATGAATCATCAAGGCTAAGACTGCTGGAATTTGGCATATGACTGGCAGGGATGAATGTACGAGAGGAAGCATCCGGCGTGTATACAACCAGCGTGCAACAGGAACAATTAGCATTCATACCCTGTGACGTTTGCTGAGGAAGACTGAGCACCTATAGGTTTGCCCGGAGTACAATGATGTCGATTCTGAACAACAATAACAGATATCTAAAGCAGACTTCAACAGAGTGTGCCAAACTTATCTTAATTTTGCTTGTTTATCTTTGTCTTTCTTTATTCTAAGCTCATTACTGTCTATAGTTTTACTTAAAGGAGAAAGCGAAAAGTAAATAATGTACAGATACCAACAAGCATTAACCACAACAACCACTTCAGCTCTATATCTTACCATTTATACCTGATGAATCTGGTAAGTTGTTCTTTAACTTTGCTGAACTCCTGGCAACATCTGCGCTTGTTTTTTTAACATTGAATGTTCCTCGTCTCTGAATCTTTGTACTTTTTCTAGAAATTAACATAAGCTCAATAAATAAGGAGGCTGCTGTAAAAACTGGTAAGGAAATAAATATATAAATAAAAAATAAAATGGTATGGAACCAGTTTTACAAATTAACGGTACTCAAGAAAAATGGGACATTTCGGGGTTCACTCTTTGTCAGCCACAGTTACAAACAGGCAACAAGTACAAGAATAATAGACAGGTCAAAGAAAAATACTATAGACACTGCAAAAGCGTAACAGGATGAGAAACACAGAACAGCGATACAAACAGATGAAAAAGTAAACAACACAGAACAATAATTAAGCAAGTAAATATACAAAACCAGAAAGAAAGAAATATCAATACATGAAATTCAATAATCAACACAAATTTAAAAAAAGCATAAACTCATTATAGAACATTATATAACATAACCTCAATGTCTTCATTCATTCATTACCCTTAACTCCTTGTGGAGCACATCCTTCTACAAACTCGTGTTAAGCCTTCCTGTTCTGTCCCTTTTATTGTTGCTGATTTCTTTCATATAAGTCTCCAATTCCCTTCTTTGTGTGCTTTTTTTTAGGTCTCCCTCTACAGGTGTATATCCTTTTATCCGAACACCCAATCTAGGCAAGCGAATGCTGTCCCAAAAGACTGTGCATGGTGCTCCTGGTGACGGCCCATTCGAGATCAAATGATAGGGCAGAGTTGCGTGTGTCTGTCTGGATGGCGTCTTTGCGCAGGGCAGTAGCAGCGGTGGCTATGCCACTGGTTCGGGTGACGATAGAGCCCCCATCCATAATGACTCCTTGCAGGGTACAGGACCATCCTTCTCGTGGCATTGCACACACTCCAATTAGTGGGTCTGGTGTGACCTCTGCTAGTTGCACCTGCTGAGTTGGAGAAGTTCTCTGGGGTTGCAAGAAAGCCAAAAACAACTCCCCCAAATTGCCACTGCAAGGGTAACAGCATGAATAACTCAAATCCCTGGGGATCAGAACAACAATAACATATTCCAACACCTAAAAACCAAAATATTCTGAAAACCAAACGTTTCTTTGGCCGCATTTGGGCTACTATTTGATCACAATTTGGGTGATTTCCGACAACTTTGGGCTACTTTTTTATCACAATTTGGGTGATTTCGGACAACTTTGGGCTACTTTTTGATCACAATTTGGGTGATTTCTGATGACTTTGTGCTACTTTTGGGTGATTTCTGACAACTTTGGGCTACTTTTTAATCACAATTTGGGTGATTTCTGATGACTTTGTGCTACTTTTGGGTGATTTCTGACAACTTTGGGCTACTTTTTTTATCACAATTTGGGTGATTTCTGATGACTTTGGGCTACTTTTTGATCCCAATTTGGGTGATTTCTGATGACTGTGCTACTTTTGGGTGATTTCTGACAACTTTTGGCTACTTTTTGATCACAATTTGGGTGATTTCTGATGACTTTGGGTGAATTTGGGCTACTTTTTAAAACATGATTTGGGCTACTTTTCAAACATGATTTGGGCGACATCTGAAAACAGAAAAAAAAAAAATCTGGTTTCTGAAACAAAACTGTCTCCGAGGATTTCAGATAAAAAGGTTACAGACGTGTAGAATGTTTTTATTGGCTCTACATCATCATCATCATCATGTGCCTTTTTGCAACTTGTGGAGCATGAAGCCACTATTACAGCTTGTCCGCTTGCAGGAAGAATGCACCAAAGCATTTATGTGCTCCTGTAGCAACTTGTTTTACACGATAAAGCTGCCAGGCCCATGGACAACTCCGCATTCGTCATCTCTTACGATACGTCCATTAGGACAGAAGTCCTGTTCTTTCTCAGAGAGCCCCCCCCCCCCAAACAGTATAAACGGATTGGCTCTATATTGTAACTGAAAAAAAAAAGGTTTTTTTCGCAACAAGTAAATAACAAATAAAGGAGTCCCTAAAACTTTGTCTATATGTCAGCCTGACAAACTGACAAACAACATTTATGATAAAAATAAACAAAATATTGTGCTTGCAGTAAAGGAACTTAGACAAACAATATACAGTATTCCCCCCTTTTACGCGACCAATACATTCCCAGACCCCTCGTGTAAACTGAAAATCGCGTAAAATAATGCACCCCATATACAGTATACGTGTATTTCCTATATGTTTATACCTATCACACATTTTTTTCCCTATAAATAAGGTAAATGAACACTAAAGTAACAATTATTAAAGTAAAATACTGTAATAATAAAAGTAATTTAAAATATAATTATAACAATACAGTACTAGCCTACTTTCTCTCTCTCTCTGGCGTAAACAATGGAATGACTCACAGTGACGCTATCCAGAGCGAGAAATACTGTGATGGTACGAAATGGTGCGAGACTAACGGCGCTTTGGAAATGGAGCAGATATGGCGCTCAATTTAAAATGTATATTTTCCTACCTTTTTTTTTTCCCTCGATCGCCAATTGCGTAAACTTGAAACCACGTGATTTGAGTTCGCGTAAAATCTGTCCTACTGTATATGTTAAAAAAAAATTTTTTTAACTAAAAATAAAGTACTGTGTCTACAGTTAAGAATCTTAAACAATGTATCATCATCATCAGGTGCCATCTTCACATCAAAAATCGGTTGCAAAGTATCTCTAACGTCTTCTGTCTCTTGTCTTGATGGTGGTAGACTCTTTCAGATTTCCTGTCCATCTCTTGATGTTATCTTGATGTTATGGTGCTGTCTTCCTTTTGTCATTTACCTTCAACTCTACCTTCCATTTTGGTCTTCTGTAAGGTGTTATGTCTTTTTACATGGCCAAAATAAACAATGTATATGTAAACAAATAAAGTATTGAGTCTGCAGTAGAGAATCTTAAAAACACTGAAAGGTAAGAGATGTGGAAAGTTAACTAAATAAATGTGACTATGAAAATTCACACAACAGACAGAATAGAATGACGCATACTTTCCAACATCCTCTTCCTGTTCTGGTTGAAGGTTTTCCTCCTCACCATCATCTTCATCATCATCACTGAAAGTCTGATGAAGGACATCATCTTCATCCTCCAGTCTGCTAATTAACAGCTGACTACGAGCCCTGAAACTCTGCATTACACGCTCCAGGGTAAAGTGGGCAGGGCTTGTTTTAATGAGTCGGGATGGAGGGCGGAGCATATTGGCCTGAAGGTTTGGGAAGCAGAACAACAAAAATTAATGGCTTTTCACTGAAAATTAGAAAGAAGAAAGTCTCAAACTGGTATTTATATCCAGCATACTTTAGATGATAAAAAAAATGGAAGATATTAATATCATGTATCATACAATTCCTTTGAGGTTTGTGGTATCTTAATCTAAGAGTGGTTGAAAATATCATTTAATGAACATAGAAGACACACATTATATTGCTCAAACATATCTTTATAGAATTTATCTTTTCCCTGTTGCTATTTATAACTGATTTATCCCTATGGGTATGTGTTTCACCTGCACTACTGTTTTTGCCTTTATGTCAAATTCATTTACTTTCTTTGGGATATTTTTTGTTGCGATCTTGTGGTCTCAGTCTGTTATATGGTGGTCAGCCATATTTCTTTACCATCTTGATACATCTCTTGTAAGCTACATGCTTAGCTGTTTCACTTAATAAGCACCTGATTATTCAAAATTCTTATATAAAGCACCCCAACCGTTGTGCACTAGGGATGGGCATGCTTCAAAATAGAATTTTCATACTTCATTCACATACAATAGCTAGCTTTACCTAAGCGAGGATGTGGATACTGTAACATTACGAGTATGAGAGGTAAAATTCCTGTGTCCTGCATTTCCATAATTATCACCGTATGTGTTCTCCTTAAGTAGGAGGGGGTAAAGGATTCTGTTACATGCCCATTGGGGCATATTGGGAATATGGTGTTAGGCCCATATTTTCTTGACCATCGGCACACTAGGGGTGATGTGGTCAGCATCACGCCGGCCACCTTAACCTTCCCAGAGTTGCCCTGGTACCCAATTCATGAGGCTGGGTCGACCCCAGAGCCATTTGCAGTCTAAAAAATCCCACCTCAACTGGGGAACAAACCATGGACCACCGAGCTAGGAAGCCAGTGCACTAACCACTGCTCTCCCGCGGCTTCGTTCTCCTTAAGTGCTATCAAGAATTTCTTTTCAGCTGTCCCTTGCTTGAGATCATCTGATTTTCTAAGCGAATAATGCGCTTTCCTCTCCTGACATAGTTACTGGGTTCCAGAATCCAAATCCCGCAGCATCACACTTCAGTCTATCCTGCTGTAAAGGGGTAACCGGCTTTGCTCTTGAGTTAAGGATGGCACAAAGGCAGCAAGGAAGGGAACTGGTTGCCCTACCCCATATAGCTGGAACTATCTTTAAATACTTCCCTCCCCTATGGTAGTATCACCTATGGGACTACCTTTATTTTTCTTTTAACATTCCTTGAGCATTGAAACCTTGGACCAGTCTATTCTGTTATGCTGTCAAGGTGTGCGCTTTTATTTATTACTAATTCCATTTTGCCATGTTATCAAGCAATGTTTTTGCTTTCTGCCACGTTGTGTTGTCGAGTCATAACTATCAGTTCTCTTTTGTCTTCTATCTATGCAATTTTACTATGTTGTCCATTCTCTTTCCTTATCAAACAATGCTTTCTTTTTTTGTTCTGTCCCAAAGCTGTCAAGCCATATTTGGCCTTCTTCTGGTGCCTCACACAATGCCACCACTTTCTTTATAACACTGCTGTTTTTTTTATCATTACCAAGTTCAAAATGTTTCGACTACTTACATCCTCCTGTGCTTTATAAGTGTGAGCAGGGACAGACTTTGGTCTCCTGCCTGACCTATTTCCTGTATGGTTCAGACCTGCAGGAAGTGAAGCTGTCTCATCTAAACTGCTGTCCTTCAGATCTGTCATCTGCAGAGGTTAAATGTCAGTTTAACAAGTGTCATTTCTACCAAGAGAACAGCCTAATTTATCTCCTAGGTTTCTGTGATGATGTCCAAAAGATACAATGTTAAAATAACTCCAAAATTAACGATGAAATGTAGGGTTAAAAATAATGCGTAAGATACTAGGAGACATGATCGCCCACGCCAGACTTTCCCACCACCATTTAAAACTAACGAGTTAGAAGTGCAGATGGAACGTTTACCCTTGTAGACGGGAGAGAACGGAGGACACAAAAAAGGAAAATATGACTGAACCGTGTTTGAAGTTCGAACGGCAAAAAGACGCAAGGAGGGGGGTGAAAGGAAAAAAATTCACGTCCCGAGTTGATATAAAGTAAGGAAATGGACAAGAAATGGACATTAGCGCTGGATCGAGACAGTCATTTCTTGGACGATTTTTCGATACTTGGTCTTTATTTGAATGCCGCGGCAAAACACATGATGGAAGGATCTCGAACAAAATTCAAAATTGAGAAAAAAAATACGTTTTTCTTAATAATAGAGTTATGAAAATAAAACCTAGCTAGTTTGATAGCCCATCTTGAGCAGAGAAATAATATACTTTCAATTATACAGACGGATAGATAATAAGGAAGATATTGACAAAAGACTGTATTGATCATAACAGACAAGCGACTGCACTGTTAACCCATGTCACTAAAAGTAACCAAAATCTTGGCCTTGAGTCTGCAACGTAAATTCAAACTGTAATTAAAGAGAGGGAATGTGGTGGAGCATTGTAGCTAAAAATAACTTGGACAGCAGATTCGTGTAGGAAATGCATGTAAAATCAAGGGTGTTTTTATAAAAAAAAACAAGTAGAGGCAGACGGACTAACAGACCGTAATACATACTTGACTGCGATTTGACTGAAGTGACTTTTGGTTGCCAATTTGAAAGTTAGGGGGGAAGTCGGCGATTGGTCAACGCAATTAATAGTAGTGTGATAGAGAGGTGAAAGTTTGCCATTTGCCATAGTCTGTTCAGAGAAGCAGTTCGTATCTACAGTGGTGTTGATTCCCAAAGAATATAATTTTATAAGTGGGACGCCATCATACAGCCAGCAGCTCAGCTGAGTTTTGCTAGCAAATGTAACTGTGTTCTCAATTCTGAATTCTGGTAAGAATGAATAATACTTATTCTGTATATTTTAATAATTCGAGTGATTGATACTGCCATATCATAAAAATGATTACGACAAGTAAGTGTTCGCTCTAGATCCCCAGCCCTAGATCAGGGTCTAGAGATATACATACAAAGAAAATACATGGGCACGCCTAAATAAAACTACGAAAAAAGGATCTGGTGTTGAGATCAGTGGAACATATCACCTATCTTATTTAATAGCAGGAAGCTATTGAACATATCTCAGATGTAAGGTAGTCTTGGGAACTGATACTATGTGAAACCAACTTGGTAAGATGTGCTGTGTGGTCAGAGAGATCTGACCTAGTCTATGTGGTGTTGTTGTGTGTAGTGTTGTGTGCAGAAATGGTTTAGCCACATTCATTAGAAAAAAAGATATGTGTGAGGTCGTAAGTGGTAGCAAGAAGGGCCTTCTGTAATTCACATCTACATTTATCTCAGGAGCCTTCACAGCTGACCTCATACATCACACTAGGTGACATCAACCATACAATACCATCAAAATCCACTACATATATTGGGGGCTCGTCCGGGATAATTAGCTTATCAATAATAGTAGGATCTCCTGGTGGGAGAATTAAAATTAGGGGAACATTGTAAAAATTAAAAGTGTCCCTTAAAAGTAAAAGTGAAAATAAAAGTTGGTGAATCTTCACAGCCAGTGGTAATTAATTAGTTAACTGGCTAATTAGAATTACTTTAGACTATAGTAATTAGAATTACTTTAGTTGTTTAGTGGTTGGATTTTTACCTTAATCATTGTTATTGTGTGTGATGGCGGAGCTAGCTAAGTTCAGATCAGCTGCTGTGCTAACGGCGAAGGATATGGGAATGGATGGTCAGGTTTTAATTCAATATGTAACGGCTGAATGTGACAAGTATATTGAAAGGGAAGATAGGAGGTTAGCTGAAGAGAAGAGGCTACAAATTGAGGCTGATAGAGAACTTAAGAGGCTGCAGATTGAGGCTGACAAGGAGGCTAAGGCATTAGAGGCAGAAGAAAAACGACAGCAAAGGGAAGCAGAAGAAAAAAGATTGACTGCCGAAAGGGAAGCAGAAGATAAAAGATTGACTGCCGAAAGGGAGGCAGAAGATAGAAGGTTGCAAAGGGAGCACGAATTACGACTAAGGGAGCTGGAGTTACAAGGCCAGGCTCCTGAAAATGGTGCCAGCTTTTTTGCCTCAGATGCTGCAGCTAGTCAGGGTGCCTCAAACTCAGCTATGGGGTTTCATTTAGACCATTTTGTTGAAAGAGACGATGACATCGAGGGGTACCTCGGACGTTTTGAGTTATTAGCTACTACATATGGGTTAGAGAGAGAGAGGTGGAGTTTAAAGTTATCACAGGGACTGAGAGGTACTTCTTACGAAGTCTTCGCAAAAATGAACAGAGAAGACCAAGACAATTATGACATGTTAAAGCAGGCTTTGTTATTGAGGTACGAAAAAAATGGGGAACTTTATCGTAAGAAATTTAGAAATGCCAAACTGTTGTCTGGGGAGACATACCACCAATTCTCTGCCAGACTGGAAACCTATTTGGAGAAATGGACTGCTCTGGGGAAGACCCAAGATTTTAAAGAGATGATCATGATAGAGCAATTGAGAGAGTCCATGGCTCCAGACATGAGAAAATTTCTCATGGAACAAGGTGCAGAGAAGTTGGGGGAGGTTTTAAATGTCGCTGAGAGGTATCAGGCAGCCCAGGCAGAGGTAAGTGGCAATAAAAAGAAGCACATAGAAACTTTTAAAGCTCCACAGCCATTTAATAAATTTGAAAATAGAGAACAGGGTAATAAGGGCAGGACAAACGTTGAACGGCCAAGAAATGACTATCGAGACAGAAACTCACAGTTCAATGACCAAAAATACAATGAAAGAAAACCGTTTAACCAAGGAAAAAGATGGTGTAAATGGTGCAAGAAACATAACCATAACACCGAATTTTGTAGAAGGAAACCTTCAAACATTGCTGCAATGAAGTCGGGGACTCAAAGATTAAAGGTTAATCCTAATGGACAGCAGGAACCTTATCACCCCCCAGTTTGTGAGGATGTTATTTGTAATGGGGTCACCATAAGGTGCCTTTATGATACAGGTTTGGATTATGATTCAGTTGTGAAGTCTAGCCTAGTGGACCCAAGTCAGTATACCACAGAAACAGTGGAAATACATGGGGCGACTAAGGACATACCACTCATGACACTTCCCATCGCAAGGATAACGGTGAAAACTCGCTATGTGGAAGGAGAAATCAGAGCAGCAGTGATAGATGAACCAATCTACCCTCTGATATTGGGGTGTAGATACGTCTTCTTGGGGAATCCCGAGAGACCTGTGATCATGGCGACAGTGCAGACCAGGTCACAGAAGAAGGAGGAAGAAGGTGAACCTATAAATGCTCATCCAGAGGAGATGAGGAAGGCGCAGGCTGAGGATAGGACACTCTAGCCATGTTTTAAAAAATTGCCCAAATGCCACACACCTCCAAGCAAGGGGGGAATATTTTATGAAGGACAGATTGCTATATAGGAAGACAGGAACTAGATCCACTGGTCACGGACAGTTGGTTCTTCCCAAGGTATATAGGGCAAATTTGATAAGGAGCTTACATGTTGGAAAAGATGGTGAACATGAGAAAGTCGGTACCATCTGCCAAAAAGTTGCTCGAAAATACTATTGGCCCGACGTAAATGTCGATATTGAAAACTTTGTAGAAGCATGTGGCATATTTCACGAGGGAACACCCACAAAGGGAAAATATGTGCAAGACCTAGAAACGCCACGGGGCAAATTTAGGCCTGGAAGGAAAACTAATTATACTCAGGTAGACAAAGTGGAATGGGAGCCCCCTTTTCACACCCAGTCTTCACTTGAATGGATTAACATGGCCACTATGCGACGAGTACAAAGAAGAAATTTAACCCAGAATAAGATGACAATCCCTCGGTCAGGATTATATAAACTGGATGAAACTAAAAGAGAGCGAAGATCTCTCATAAGCAATCTAAAGTGGGGAGATAAACCCAAGAAAAAAATTGGTAGTGGTCGATTTGTGAGTGATGATTCTAGGAAGAAAAGTCCTCATTATAAAGCTTCTAATGGAAGGGACCCGACGGGTTCCATGAAAAATAAGTATGATAAATTAAAAGTCCAGATGTAGACTATTAAGGACCTGGACAGATGAGAAGGCAGAAGAGATTGTTACCTCATCTTATCAATACATGAACGAACTGACCACTCATCTGAAAGCTGGATGGAAACTGGCAAATGATAATTTGAGACAAGCCAGGAAGAAACATGCAGCATATTTTAATAGGAAGGCAAAGGACAGAGATCTAGCTGTGGGAGAGAAGGTGCTTCTTCTACTACCCGGCAGCCAGAATAAATTACAAATTGGATGGCAAGGTCCATATACGGTTCTAGAGAAGGTGTCTAGAACAAACTATAAAATTGACAAAAAGGGGAAGGAGAAAGTTTATCATGTAAACCTTTTAAAGAAATATCTGGACAGACCACTCCAGGAAAGCACCCCCTTACTGACCTTGGCTATCGCAACTCAAATGCAAAAGGAACCACTCACCTCGCATGAATACCCATTACATCCTTGTGAAACAGCGGCACAAGTAAAAGTCAGTAAGCACCTGACTAAAACTCAGAGGGAGAGAGTTCAACAGGTTCTGGAGGAACATACAGATGTATTAACAGATAAACCAGGCCATACAAATTTGCTACAGTATGACATGAAACTGGTAGACTCAAACCCAATCTGTATGAGAGCCTATTCTATTCCGTTCGCGAAGGAGAAGGCATTGAAGGAAGAAATAGATTATTTGTTGAAGGAGGGGATTATTTCACACAGTGAATCATCTTTTAGCTCCAGTGTCGTTTTGTTGAGGAAACCGTCTGGGGAACACAGACTGTGCATAGATTACAGGAAACTGAATGCTGTCACAGAAGGACAAGTGGATCCATTACCAGACACAAAACAGTTATTTGCCAGATTAAACAAGGCAAAATACTTTTCAAAGGTGGATCTTAGTAAAGGCTATTACCAGATTCCAGTGAAGCCTGAAGTGAGACCTTATTTAGCATTTAGCACATCGGAAGGACATTATGAATTCAACATGCTACCATTTGGATTGAAAAATGCTCCGAGTGTATTTTCAAGGATGATGCGCAAATTGTTGGATCCCCTGAATAACCCATGTATCACGAATTTCATGGATGATATTCTCGTCGCCACAGAGACATTTGAAGAACACATTGACGCTCTAAAAATGTTATTTAATAGGCTTAGGGAGGCGAACTTAACTGCTAGGCCAACAAAATGTTGTATTGGATGCAAAGAGTTGGAATTCTTGGGACACACCGTATATCAGGGTAACATGACCTCTGATCCCAAGAACTTGGAAAAATTGCAGAGAGCACCTAGACCACAAACAAAAAAGGACGTGCGATCATTCGTGTCGTTATGCGGATTTTATCAAAAATACATCAAAAATTTTAACTCTATTTGTGCTCCTCTGACTGATCTGACTCGCAAGGGACTTCCAGATAAAATTATTTGGACTGCGCAAAGTGAATTAGCTTTCCAAGAATTAAAGGAAAAACTCACTAGCAAGCCTATTCTCAAATTGCCTGATTTGATACAGGACTTTGTGGTGAGAACAGATGCAAGTAATGTAGGCCTCGGGGCGGCCTTGTTGCAGAGGTCATCTTCACCAGATGGGGAACTGAACCCAGTCGCTTATGCAAGCCGCAAATTGAATAAAGCGGAACAAGGATATTCCACAAGCGAAAAGGAATGTTTAGCGTTAATCTGGGCAATAAAGAAGTTTCAAATCTATCTGTATGGTAGGACTTTTGTGGTCCAGACGGATCATCAGCCCCTCGTATTCTTATCTCAGGCTAAGCATGGAAACGCAAGATTGCTGAGGTGGTCTTTATTGTTGCAACCTTATCAGTTTAGTATCCAATATATCCCAGGCAAATTAAATGTCGGTGCAGATTTTCTCAGTCGGCACCCCTGTGATCAAGATTAGATAGTGGCAGGCGTAAGGAGAGATTTTATCTATGTGTATCATTGGTTTTGGAACTTGCCGTAGTGCATGTTCTCAGGTGGGGACATGTGTGATGATGTCCAAATGATACAACGTTAAAATATCTCCAAAATTAACGATGAAATGTAGGGTTAAAAATAATGCGTAAGATACTAGGAGACATGATCGCCCACGCCAGACTTTCCCACCACCATTTAAAACTAACGAGTTAGAAGTGCAGACGGAACGTTTACCCTTGTAGACGGGAGAGAACGGAGGACACAAAAAAGGAAAATATGACTGAACCGTGTTTGAAGTTCGAACGGCAAAAAGACGCAAGGAGGGGGGTGAAAGGAAAAAAATTCACGTCCCGAGTTGACATAAAGTAAGGAAATGGACAAGAAATGGACATTAGCGCTGGATCGAGACAGTCATTTCTTGGACGATTTTTCGATACTTGGTCTTTATTTGAATGCCGCGGCAAAACACATGATGGAAGGATCTCGAACAAAATTCAAAATTTAAACTTGAGAAAAAAATACGTTTTTCTTAATAATAGAGTTATGAAAATAAAACCTAGCTAGTTTGATAGCCCATCTTGAGCAGAAAAATAATATACTTTCAATTATACAGACGGACAGATAATAAGGAAGATATTGACAAAAGACTGTATTGATCATAACAGACAAGCGACTGCACTGTTAACCCATGTCACTAAAAGTAACCAAAATCTTGGCCTTGAGTCTGCAACGTAAATTCAAACTGTAATTAAAGAGAGGGAATGTGGTGGAGCATTGTAGCTAAAAATAACTTGGACAGCAGATTCGTGTAGGAAATGCATGTAAAATCAAGTGTGTTTTTATGAAAAAACAAGTAGAGGTAGACGGACTAACAGACCGTAATACATACTTGACTGAGATTTGACTGAAGTGACTTTTGGTTGCCAATTTGAAAGTTAGGGGGGAAGTCGGCGATTGGTCAACGCAATTAATAGTAGTGTGATAGAGAGGTGAAAGTTTGCCATTTGCCATAGTCTGTTCAGAGAAGCAGTTCGTATCTACAGTGGTGTTGATTCCCGAAGAATATAATTTTATAAGTGGGACGCCATCATACAGCCAGCAGCTCAGCTGAGTTTTGCTAGCAAATGTAACTGTGTTCTCAATTCTGAATTCTGGTAAGAATGAATAATACTTATTCTGTATATTTTAATAATTCGAGTGATTGATACTGCCATATCATAAAAATGATTACGACAAGTAAGTGTTCGCTCTAGATCCCCAGCCCTAGATCAGGGTCTAGAGATATACATACAAAGAAAATACATGGGCACGCCTAAATAAAACTACGAAAAAAGGATCTGGTGTTGAGATCAGTGGAACATATCACCTATCTTATTTAATAGCAGGAAGCTATTGAACATATCTCAGATGTAAGGTAGTCTTGGGAACTGATACTATGTGAAACCAACTTGGTAAGATGTGCTGTGTGGTCAGAGAGATCTGACCTAGTCTATGTGGTGTTGTTGTGTGTAGTGTTGTGTGCAGAAATGGTTTAGAGGATGGAATTCTGACACATGACCAATACTTTTATTTCAGAACTGTGAGTTTATATTTGGCACCAAAGCGGTGTCAAATGCTGTGTTAACATATATACAAGTGTGGACCAGAGCAGTCCGTCATTGTGTCTGAGCAGCCGTATATTGCCCCCTGCACGGAGAGGTGGGGCCACCAGACTTCTGTACCGGATCGATGCAGGCAGATAAGTCAGATCTGGCCTGCTGGACGTTCACCAACGACATTTTCACAAAATTATTCCTAATTCAACCTTAACTAACGCCATGACAGTGGGGAAATTAAATTATATATATTTATCCCTTAAGTCAACGAACAATGTTGGGCATTCATAGACTAGGAGTGATGACACCATCCCAACAGCATATCTAGTAAAACGTTCTCCAGTGACTATCTTAATATATTTATTATTAACTAGTTATTTGAAATAAGTAATTACACATTTTCCATCTATTATGTAACATGATTTTGCATTCAATTTATGACTCCATAATATTTCTCATGTTCTGACCAACTAAACATTTGGTTCAGAACAAAATAAATTTATCAAAAAGATTAATTTGTAAAAAACTAAAACAGCCTGAGTTAGTTCAGTGTGTCATAAATTTTATTAATATTATTAGACTTCTTAACTATCTGTGTGTGTGTGTGTGTAAACTACCACAACACATTGCATATCAGTACCCTAGACGTTTAACGTAGCCACATTCATTAGAAAAAAAGATATGTGTGAGATCGTAAGTGGTAGCAAGAAGGGCCTTCTGTAATTCACATCTACATTTATCTCAGGAGCCTTCACAGCTGACCTCATACATCACACTAGGTGACATCAACCATACAATACCATCAAAATCCACTACAGTTTCTCATCTCTTGTTCGACTGGCATTTATATGGCTTTTGTCATCAGTTCCACACTGGTGACAGTGTCGTATCATTTCAATCCTTCTATTCTATGAAAGCACACACTTATAAAAGTCTGTAATTTATTGGTTGTTGTTTTTGTTGGCTCTCTATGCTTCACAGCCATACAAAAGGATTGACTTGACATCTGAGTTTCATAAGTTCCAAGTAAAATTAAAGTGTCAGATCATGGGGAGTGGCATTAAAAAACAACTAAAAAACTGCTTCAAGATGGAGCTAACAGAGATCAGAAGAAAGACCTGCTGTGAAAGAAAATAAGGAATAAGAACAGAGAAAATTGTTTATAGTAAAGTGCTGCAGGGAATGCATGCAGAGAAGGGTCTTCGTTAGATTCGCACACTCAGATATAATATCCCACTACCGCAATAAAACTGATACTTGAAGATGATGGTGATGCTGATGATGATTGCTCCATTTTTACTCATTAAGAAGCACGGAACACTCAACGCAGATCACCACTATGCAATAAGCTTGTGCCAACACACTCCATGTGTGCTCTTGCTATGGTAGTTTTCTGTAGCAATTTGCTCTACGTCATAAAGTTGGTAGTCATATATAGAACACACCCACTCCCCCTACCTCAACCAAAGAGGGTAAAAGCGACATGTTTCACTGAAAATATACCTATCTGGACTGTTTTTGGCACTTCCCTGCAAACAAAACAGGTCATTTGCTGTCCACTGTTCAGTTACCTTTATATTTTATTAATTAATCATATTATATTTGTTAATTTTTAAATATCTTGTTATGTTTGTATATACATAAACTTTTAAAACTCTCTTCAAGGCCATAAACCCAAACCAAATTGGGAGGAAAATAATCTGTCAGATTAATATTTTAAACTTTACTGTTATATAAACTTCAAAAATGTATCATCTTCATCATTCAGAGCTGATTATGTACAACAATTCTAGCACATTCCTTACACTAATGACTTATCTCACTTTTCTCATATTTCTCAAAATATCTTCATTATGCATCTTACTGGGCATCCTCTTGGTCTCTGATACCTCAGAATAAACTTCCTCAGCTTTATGCAAATATTCATTCATTTAACAACTTTCAACCATTTTCAGCCAATTTAATGTTAGGATGCTGATTATCTTTTATGTTATTTCTAAATGAAAACTGTCTTTATTTCTCATTCTAAAATGTTAGTTTAACCAGTGTTATTTCTACCAAGAGAACAACGTAATTTATCTCCTAGGTTTCAATGTAAATTATCTTCTAGGTTTCAATGTAATTTATCTCTTAGGTTTCAATGTAAATTATCTCCTAGGTTTGAATGTAAATTATCTCCTAGGTTTCAATGTAAATAATCTCCTAGGTTTTAATGTAATTTATCTCCTAGGTTTCAATGTAATTTTTCTCCAAGGTTTCAATGTAAATTATCTCTTAGGTTTCTTACTTACTTACTTAGTCGTTCCCCTTCTACCGTGAGGTGTAGAGGTTTGGAAGAGAGAGCGCCAGACCATTCTATCAGCTGTCTTCTTCCTGGCCTGGTTCCATTCTAGTCCTCGGTACTTCAAAGATTGTCTAATGTTGTTCTCCCAGCGGACTCTGGGTCGTCCTGGAGGTCTGGATCCCTGGCTCTTTGTTTCCCATGCTTGTCGTGGTAGCCGATCTTCTCCCATTCTGCAGACATGGCCAAACCATCTTAGTTGGGACTGTTCTATTTGGGTCTGCAGCGGATGGGATTTTAGGCCTTGACGGATCGTCTGGTTGCGGACCATGTCTCTTCTTGTTACTTCAACCACTTTCCTCAGATACCTCATTTCGGAGGTTTCTCTTAGGTTTCAATGTAATTTATCTCCTAGGTTTCAATGTAATTCATCTCTTAGGTTTTAATCTCTCATTGGTGACTAGATATTTCCCACCTAATAACATCTATTTTATTTATATATCAAAAATATCAAAATAAGAATACAAAAAGCAAGAGGAGCTTTCATTGCACTGGGAAACATATGGAGAACAAGAGAAATCAAGTCCAACACGAAAATAAGAATCTTCAACTCAAATGTGAAGTCAGTCCTATTGTATGGCTCTGAGACATGGAGAACAACAAAAACAACAACCAAAAAGCTACAGACTTTTATAAATGGGTGCTTGCGTAGAATAGAAGGACTGAAATGGTATGACAAAGTCACAAATGTGGAATTGATGACAAGAACCAGACAAGTGCCAGTGGAACAAGAGTTGAGAAGAAGATGCTGGCGATGGATATGACACACATTGAGGAAACCTGTTGATAGCATTACAAGGCTATCCTTGTTCTGAAATCCACAGGGAAAGAGAGGCAGAGGTAGACCAAAAAACACATGGAGAAGAGAACTGGAAACAGAGGTGAAAATGATGAGGAAAACATGGAAAGAACTTGAGCGGATGGTACAGGACAGGAAGACTTGGCATGTGTTTGTTGAAGGCCTGTGCTCCTTGGGGAGCTAAAGGGTATTGATTGAACATCTATTTTATCTCAAAATAAATTGTTTTAATCTCGCAACATAATTGACTTAATTTCTCACGTAACAAAATCTATTACCACTCATGATAAATTCACAACAGAACTGGTTATTTCTCACCCAGCAAAAAAATCTGTTATCTCTCATGATAAATTGTTATTTGATTTCTCGTAACAGAACTAAATATATCTTTATCTCTCAAAACATAATAAGCTATTTTCACCCTCTTTTTTCATCATGTGCCGTGCCAACTGGCATAGTTGTGCCGACTGGCATAGTTGTGCCGACTGGTATAGTTGTGCCAACAGGCATAGTTGTGCCAACTGGCATAGTTGTGCCAACTGGAATACTTGTGTCAACTGGCACAGTTGTGCCGACTGACACAGTTGTGCCAACTGGCACAGTTGTGTCAACTGGCATAGTTGTGTCAACTGGCATAGTTGTGCCAACTGGCATAGTTGTGCCAACTGGCATAAGACACTGAGTGTCTCCACTACATCCTATCCCCAGTGCTATTTATCAGCATGGATAAAACCAAGAGTGAAGCCGAAAGTCGCAACTAAGGTGGAGTGGGTTCAATTCCCAGCACAGGCTGGAAAACACAACAGGAGACTGACACTTGGGAGTCATGACCCCTATGTGGGCCTGCCCCACTCAGAGTGTAAAGAAGATTAACGGGCTGAAACACTTGTTCAATGGGGAACCCTTCTGATGATCTGATTGCAATCCAGGTTTAACACTCTGTTATAGAGTTTCCTGTCAGTCAATTATAAGTTTAAATTTTCCTGTCAGTCAATTATAATTTTAACTTTTCCTGTCAGTCAATTATAATTTTAACTTTTCCTGTCAGTCAATTATAATTTTAACTTTTCCTGTCAGTCAAATACAATTTTAACTTTTCTCCCATGCCATGATTTTATACTGACAATACTGCCTCGAGCGTCAACTGACATAGTGTTTGCTTCTCCATGCAAAGTTACCAGTTTCAAAACATGTTAGCATCATGCTCCCGTCTACCTAGCAGTAAATGATAACTTGGCTCTGCTCATGAGTTAGGGAAGGCAAAAGCAGCAAGAAAGCTGAGACGTAGTATAAGTCAGGTCTCTAACACTTCACTCCCCTAAGGCAGTATCTGCTAAGGGACTACCTTTACCTTGTTTGCTATGTCGCTTGAATGGACTAATACAAATGACTCGGGAAAGAGCATATGAAATGTACTGGCCAAACCCAAAGAAAAATTGTCTCACTGAGGAACATTTTCTTCCTCAAGCATGTTATTTTTTTTTTTTTTGCTTACGCCCGCTATTACTCGAGGCGAAATCTCAGGTTAGTATTAGGCCACCTGAGACTGATTTTTACATGAGTATCCCTTTTTTTTTCTTGTACAGAGACAGGTGTCCCTCGCCATTCAGGCAGATACTCTCCGATTTCGGAGGTACCCATTAGAGCTGGGTCGGCTCAGGAGCCGCCAGTCCCTGGTCGACGACACTCCTTCAAATGTTCTCACCAGGGCTCGAGTTAATCCAGTCCAAATCCCGGTCGACGAAAAATCTTCAAATGTCCTCGCCCAGGTTTGATCCTGGGTCACCCGGTCGCCAGTGCAGTTTGGTAACCACTACACCAGCGCGGCATGATATAAAGACTGGAATCCGGAATGTGAAAGTATTTCAATAAACTCTTATCTATCAGGCTGAACTGTGAGAAAACAAATGACTAATTAATGTTAATCAGAATCAATGTCATTGCACTCCGGGCAAACCCATAGGTGCTCAGTCTCCCTCAGCAAATGTCGAAGGGTATGAATGCTAATTGTTCCTGTTGCGCATTGGTTGTATACCTCCCATTCCTGCTGGTCTTACGTTTGATGCCAAATTCCAGCAGTCTTTGCCTTGATGATTCATCGATTGCAGTGTCCTTCTCTAATAGGCGAACATGAATTTCCCTCAGTATTTCTCTCTTATCCATGTCCAATGCACCTTTTATAGGTGCTTTTGAAGCTGGTACAAGATGAAAAACAGTGGACGTCCATAGTGAAGTCCGTAAGCACAAGGGACCCAAAAGGACTATAACAAGTCAATCATTTCTTCACCAGTATGCAAGTCAACATCTAAGCAAAACCTCAATAGAAATCATAATAATAATATAGCAGTTTCTAGCAGTTTAAACAAAAAGTTAATGAGACAGCCTAAAACAGAAATTGATGATGAGCAACATAAGGAGCCCTATGTGAGCAACATTAGGAGCCCTTTGTTCCATATGAAATTAAAAGGAATGAGTGAGTGGGTGTGTGAGCAAGTGAGTGGGTGTGTGAGCAACTGAGTGAGTGAGGAACAGACACACATTGACTTTTATATATACAGATTAATCTAAACTACCTTCAGTGCAGCCTCTAACTCTTCTACTCTGATCTGCTGGGAAATCAACTGCTCTGCTTGCTGCTGACACTTCAGGATCTCTTCTTGCAGCTGTGACTCAACCACCATGGCTGATTTTTCCTACAACATGAATGTAACACATTTTTTTCTCCTAACCATATAAACAGGAGTTTGTGTAATGAACAAAACATAAGTTATATTTTAGAATACAAACAATAACTTTCATCATCTTCACCCTCCAGCTCCCCAAAAGATCATAGGCCTTCAACAAACTTATGCCAAGTCTTCCTGTCCCATGCCGTCTGCTCAAGGTCTTTAAATGTCTTTTTTAATCCCTGTCATTTCTGTCTCCAGTTCTCTTCTCCGTGTGTTTTGTTTCAATCTTCCTCTACCTCTCTTACCCTGGCGATTCCAGGGTATCAAAGACAAATTTTAGGATTTTTATTTTCATTATCATCACCATTACTCTTTGTTCCACATACAAGGTAGGGATGTAACTATTGCTTACCACCGATTCTCATTTTTTGGCCATATTTTTTTTTCAGCTCTGCTCAAGAGGTCCCTACCACCTTGCCTTCCTCTTTTACTGTTCTTCTCGAGGTTCACTTTGGCTTCCTTACTTTTCTCATACCCTGTGAGTTCCAGTCAAAGCCATACTTGTTGGCTGTTCACTGAGAAAGTGTTTTATCCAGCTTCACATTCTCTCTTGAATCTTTAGCTTTTATTGCTCTTATTTTGAGCTTTATTAAAAACTATTAAAATAAAAAACATTACTATTCATTCTGAAAAATTAACACAGAATCCAAAACCAAGCAGTGATAATCATAACGAGAGGCATGAAGACAACACCCATCGAAGAAGTGGAAAAGATAACATAACTCCAGCCAATAGAGGACAAAAGAGATAGCAGGGCCCAGAAATTCAGGAGACTAACAGACCACCCAATGTAGCAAATAATAAATGGTCTTGGACGGGAAAGTCTGAAGCGAAGCAACTCTGTAGGATTAACAAAAACAAAGATGAGAGCAGACCCATGTGACGAAAGTACTGAGATTCTGTCTTTCAAATGGCCCATGTCTTTTTCTCCTTGCATTTAGTTCACTATTTTTGGAGGGATTACAGAAAAATCCTTCTCCATGTTTCTTCTCCTTCTATTATTTACGTTTTTTTCAAGATGAGATCACGAGGGAGTTTGATCTCATCTGCTTTATGGTTCTTCTTTATGTGTTTAGAATGGGGGTGTAGGGAATTAGACAGTATTTTTCTAGAAGAAAGATTATAGATGCTAGATCAGGATTGGCACCAGATTGTCTTTTTTTAAAGATATTGCGTGGCCATATACGCATTTTTCGGGAGTTAAATTATTTGCGGCCATTTTTGCTTCATTTCCGCAGTATAGGGCTAGGCTTAATCTCGTTTCTTTGTCTAAAACCCATGCACGTTACATCAGAACGATCTAGGTTCTGATTGGCTGAGAGATAACTGCAGTTGAAATGCAGAGCTCTCATTGGCTTTACAACCACGCCGCGCATATGACGTCATGAAGTCGGCGCGTGGGGGCTTGAGAATAAATGATCAATTTTTACGATTATGGTCAACGACCTAGGCGACGGGTTTAAGGACTTAAAAAACAACCTATCTCAGTTTGCAGATGATGCTGCGATATGGAGAACGGGAAGAAATCTCCCATTCCTCTATAAAACAGTACAAAAACAAATAGATAAAGTATCTGACTGGATGAACAAGTGGGGATTTAATCTAAACGTTAAAAAAACCATAGGAATGATTTTCAGTAGAGGGCGTGTAATTAAAAACAATATAATTGACATAAGCATTAATAAGCAAAAAGTATGCACAGCAAAATCAACTAGATTTCTTGGCATGGTACTAGACCAGCAACTAAACTGGAACAAACACATAGACCTTTTAGTGCAAAGCAGTAGAGGACTTATTAATATGCTAAGATATATGAAAGGAAGTGGTTGGGGCGCCTGCAATAAGACAATGTTAACATTCTATAAATCATTTATTAGAGGCAAACTTGACTATGCCAGTGTTGTCTATGCATCAGCCGCCCCAAGCAATAAGAAGAAATTAGACACAGTCCAAAACCAGGCACTGTCAATAATAGCAGGTGCCTCAAAGGGAACATCAGCAGAAGCACTAGAAGTAGCGCTAGGCATTATACCCCTGGAGCTAAGGAGAAAAGAACTGAGATTCAGCTACTGGGCAAGAGTGGCAAAAGATCCAACTCACCCGGCACATAAAACCTTTGATAGGGGTAACCAGTACATAGGCCACATTCCATTAAACCATAATAGATACCCGTCAGGGTGGAAAACAATGGATGAAGTGGATCAATACCCAGACCTGTTTAATGCGATAAACAGTAGTGCTCTGTATAAAGCAAAGATCCCACCATGGGAATTAAAAGTGCCAGAAACTGACTCCCACTTATCAAAGATCATAAATAAATCTAACGACATAATCTCAGCAAAAAGTAAAACACTAGAGCACATAGAACGGTATACAAATAATAGCCTAACTATATATACAGATGGGTCCAAAGATGAAGAAGGACAATTAGGAGCAGGAATAGCAATACCAAAATTAAAAATTTATAAAAGATACAAAGTAACAAGTAATACATCTATCTTTACAGCAGAATTAGTGGCAATCCTAAAAGCTTTAGAAATAGCTGCAGAAAATCCACCAAAAAAAGTAACCATTCTCACAGATTCCCTATCATCAGTACTAGCAATCAGAAACAGAACAGAAGGCAGCAGGCCAGACATTATAGAGGAAATACTACAGGTTAATACATATCTACAAAATATAGGATGCAGTGCAACACTAACATGGATACCATCACATGTGGGGATAGCAGGAAATGAGCTAGCAGACAAAGAAGCCAAAGGGGGGAGAACTAGCCATAACCAAATTGAAGTAGGCTTAGGGAAGTTTGAAATTAAGAGCTTAATTGCTCAAAAAATAACTAAAGAATGGATAACAGCATGGGACCTAAGTAAAAAAGCAAGACACTCATATAAAATCCTTAAAAAACCAAGCAAAAAAAAAACCAGCAAAAAATGTCAAATAAAAGATGAACTAAAAATACCAATTAATAAAAAAATTGCTGAGACTCAAGCTGGGAACTGGATATTTCATGATTGAGGAACCCACATGTGAAGAGTGTCAAGAACCAAACACAATTAGGCACTTTCTAGTGGACTGCAAAAAATATGACCAACAGAGGCAAAACATTAAGACATACTGTAGTAACCACAAGGTAGAAATGAGTGTAGAAAATCTCATAGGCACAAATAGCCCTTCAGAAATGCAAAAGTTAATAAAACACTATATTACAAAAACTAAAGCTAACATATAAAAATCAAATAAGGAATTGAACCAGTAGTCCAAACTGGTGAAAGACTCGCCCCAGAAACACACAGATTAACCAAATAAACCATCCAGTAAAAATCAAAAACATACTAACTTAGAAAATAGCATATATTGGAACTTTTTTTAAAAACCATGTTGAACTATAACTACAAAAGGAAAAATACCGACTAGAGATAATATAATATAAAACAAATACAAACAAAAACATATTACAATAAAAGAAACACGTCCTGATATAACCAACAAATCCATGTACATGGTAGATGGTTGAAAGGGGCGTGCTACAAAATGAAGTAGCAAACACATTAATTAAAAAAAAAAAAAAAGTTTCTTTCTCTTTTAATGAAAAAAAATTGCCAAAGCCGGTTGCCAGTCAAGTCGATTGCCTTCAGTAGGACATTCGAGATTTGGTAAGCATGAATTTTTGCGTGAGGACTTTATTTAATTTTTCTAGTCCTAGCCGATCATTTAAGTTTCTTTGGGCAGTTTAGTTTAATTTAACTCCAGAGCCATCAATTCGATCTGAGTGATAGACATGAGAAACTAGGTCCATTTAATTCCTTGTTGAAAGAATAGCGGCATGGTTTAAAAGTTGAGATATCACCGCTTTGTATTATTGCAAAGTCGGTCGGGAGAGAAACTCGCATCTGCGAATTTTATTTATTTACAGAATAGTCGGGAGCGCGTAATGTGTATTTTTATTTGTGATTTTAGTGAGAGTATTGATGCTCGCTATTTATATAGTTACGCATATATCTGTGGACGGGAGTGAAAGAGGCATAATTTGGAAGCGCGTGGGCGCGTTGGTTACGGAATTGTTATTGATACGACGTTCAGAGGGACGAGGGGGAGATAAGCACGTGGTCATAAAATTACAAACACGTGGTTGAACTACGGGGTTATCAAATTGAAAACCAGGGGTTATGTATAACTTTTGACGGCATGTAGATGCTAGCGTAAACAGGGTTATAGGTTATTGATTGTGCTTTGTTATTCTGTGTATTCAGAAGATGGAGATGACATTTATTTATGTTAAGGGAATTATTTTGTATTTCATTTTGAATGTGATTACTATTATTGACGGGAATTTTAGGAATTCCTTGAGAAGGCTAGTTTTAGTTGTGTTAAACATTACGGCATTAGTGTCAGCGTAAGAAGTAGGCCACAGTACGTCTGCCCAGACGGGCCATTGAAAATATGGTTGTTGCTCGGAGTTAGTCAGGCAGAACAGGCGATCTGGGTTAGCCAATGTTTACCTTGTGGGCTCAGGTAGAGAAGGGAGCTCAGTGGGGGGAGCGGACTTTGTTTGCATGATTTTGTATGGTGGTGCATAACGGGAGAGAGTAGGGGAGCTGTATTGATTATAGACGGGGGAGACTTAAGTGTTAAAGACTTAAGGGTTTGTCAGGAAGTTAATTGTTATTTGTAATAGAGTATTAACGTTTTGTTTAGCTGTTGTTTTTGCTTTTGTCTAAACAGCAGGTGCCGGCTTTTTGTGGGAATGAGAGCGGAATTTTGAGACCACAAAATTTCTCCCACGGCAAAGTTGGGGCATTCGCAGAACCGCAAGGGTTTTACGTTAGTTGCCAGTAGTGGACGGAGAGGAAGAAAATACGTTTTCCCAACCAGGGGAAGACATTTTCCAGCGAATAGGATTTTTGTGGATAAATCCTGAGCTCTGACGCTCGTTACCACACGCAGATTTGGCAGGCTGCCAGCGGTGTGGTAATTTTGTGTTCGTTTCTTCACGGCCATAATAAAGCCGACAGCCCAGTTATAGGTACTCGGGCAGGTAATTTCCGAGTGGTAGAAGTCCGCTACAGTTCCAGTCCAGAATCCAGTGGGGTTTTGTTAACCCTCAGTCATCAAGTCCAGAGTTAGTGGAGAGAGATAGGGTAAACATTCTCTCTACTGAAGTCAGCACAGATAGGCAGAACTGTTAGTTTTGGTGAATCATAGCAGAGGACAGCTGCTGAAGTTTAGAGGTGCAGTTAGTTGTGTTCAGGAGATTCCAGGATAGGCTGTGTAGAACCGAAGTCTGTGCAGAGATTGTGTAGTCACTTCGCCGTCGTTCCAGCTATCAGTGGACTTAGAGTTAGAGTTAGAATTTAGAACAGCTAGTTTGGAGTGTAG
Source organism: Oreohelix idahoensis (assembly GCA_024509875.1). Lineage (NCBI taxonomy): Eukaryota > Metazoa > Mollusca > Gastropoda > Stylommatophora > Oreohelicidae > Oreohelix > Oreohelix idahoensis. The sequence continues at coordinate 24,427 of JAMPIV010013067.1, read as the reverse complement.
GCGACATCAAGTGCAGTGTAGTTCATTTCAGTTAACCTTACCTTCTTTCTCCATACAGTTGCAATTGTGGGAGAAGGGTTGGGGTGGATGCATTTTTTTTAAACTGTGCTTGATTTTGTTTCAGGAGTGCATCCTCGCACTTGATGTATGGGACATGCATATGTTTGTTGTTTATAGGTGTATAATAAACTTGTATAAATTGTAGCTGGCATCAGTCATTTCCTTTAGTACAGTAGCTATATGTTGTCTGTACCTTGGTGTTTGTGAATCTTAATGAACCTTATCCCCATAGGGTAGTTAGAGGTGGTTCGAGGCCATAGCAATTTAAACGTCCGAAGTGGCGAGGAAAGAATCAACCTCGGTTCTCAACCTCGGAGCCAATGGTCTCAACTTTCACAGTTTGCACTATATTTCTATCTGAATCTATCATTTCAGTCTTTCTTCTTACTATTGCCTTGTCACTATACGTAGACAGTCTCTAGTCCTAAATCCATTTCGTGACAAAGTGGGTGCTATCGTCCGGTGAATCATCTTTGTTACGTTCAATTCTGTGATCTTGACAAAGTGGTGGCGTCGTCCTTGGGATCATCTTTGTTGGGATCAATTCTAGATTCATAGATTGTCTCTGAAGAAAGTTCTGGAAATAGATTTCAAAAAAAAAATCCCCTAGACTTGAGCTATATTAAGACTGATCCAGCTATAAGTTTTTTTCCACAGGTTCCAGTTAGTATAGAGGATAGTGGTTGTAAGGTTGTTTATGACTTAGAAGTAATTGATGGCTAATGGAATTTTTTTCTTGACAGGAAAGTAAATTCGGGTTTTGGGTAGCTGGATAACTTGAATTTTTTTCAGGTAGTTATTAGTCAGACTTGGTGCTAGTCTGAGTGCGGGTTTTTGCGACAGCATATTCATAGTAGGTAACAGTAAATTTTTCTTGTTCCTTTTTTGTCATTTCCCCTCGTTGTGAGTACTGCTGATTTGTCAGGTAAGATGGCTGAATTGGTCAAGCTACTTACTGCATGGAAGGACGCAGCTAAAAGCATGGGGATGAATGAGGCCGAGACTAGGGCTTACATTATGAGGGAACAGGACCGGCAGATGGAGAGAGAGAAAAGGGAAGCGGAGAAAGACCTGCGTAAATTGGAAGCAGAGAAAGAAGAGAAGATAGCAGAGAGGGAAGCCCAGGAGAAGATAGCAGAGAGGGAAGCCCAGGAGAAGATAGCAGAGAGGGAAGCCCAGGAGAAGATAGCACAGAGGGAAGCCCAGGAGAAGATAGCACAGAGGGAAGCCCAGGAGAAGTTAGCACAGAGGGAAGCCCAAGAGAGGGAGAAGGCAGCAGAGAGACAGCATGAACTTGCCCTGCGTTCACTGGAACTGCAGTACCGATCTTCGGAAGGCAGTTCGGCTAACGGAGATTCTCCCGGAGCAGGGGCAACAGACACCTCAGGAAACGGAGGGCCCCGGATGGCAGCCATGAATTTTCCGATGGACTCTTTTCCTAACGGGAATGAGAAAATTGAGGTATTTTTAGAAAAATTTGAACGGATGGCAAAGGCATACGGGCTGGATGATAGTCTTTGGTGTCTCAAATTATCTCAATCTCTAAGAGGACATGGATATGAGGTCTATAGCAAGATGCTGGTAGATGACCAAGGTAACTTTGAGGCTCTGCGGAACGCCCTGTTACAGCGATTCCAATGGACTCCCCGGAAGTGCCAAACAATGTTTAGGGAAAGTCGACTGGAGAAAGGAGAAAGTTTTCCCCAGTTCGCAGAGAGGCTGAGGAATTACCTCACTCGCTGGAGAGAGTTGTCGGGTTTGGCTAAATCTTTTGAAGGATTGGAAGAATTAGTTCTGTGCGAACAGATAAAGGCCAACATGTCTCCGGACTTAAGGAAGTACCTGGCGGAGCAGGGCGCCCAGCAACTGGACCAGATTATTCTATTTGCTGAAAGGTTCCAGTCGGCACAGGCCGAAGTACTGGGCCAGAAAAGAAAACACCCTGACCTGCCAGCCCCGGACAAAGGAGCATCTTCCTCGCATTCGCCTTCCTCTTCAGCTCACCAACCGCAAGGGCCGTCTCGCAAGGAGCCCCCTCCCAGTCATAACATGCGCTCCCAGCCGCCTAACAGAACACAGGGGCCGTCTTCTCATGAACCCGTCAGGAACCGGGGAGATAATGAGAGATATTGTAGGTTCTGTCGGACTACTTCTCATTGGACAACACGGTGCCCAAACAAACAACCCGCTCATCAGGTGGCTTGTTTAAGGCCTGTGAGGGTGAAACAAGGGAAGAAGTGGAAACCCTTCCAGTCAGAGAAGTTGTTTTCCAACAGCGGGCCAGCAGAAGTGAACGGGACTGAGACAACATGCTTATTTGACAGCGGGCTTACATACCCCAGCATAGTCGCCCGACATCTGGTGAAGCCTTGGCAGATGACGAAGGAAAAAGTGAATATTGGTGGAGTTTTAAGGAAAGGGACTTCACAGTGCTTTCCGGTAGCCAATATTGAGGTGAAATGTAGGTTCGTGTCTGGCACCATCAAGGCAGCTGTAACGGCTCAGCCGGCCTACGACTTCATTCTCGGTAACCCATATTTAGTTTTGGGGAACCCGCCCACACCGATCCTTGCTGATGCAAGGGGGCCTACTGCAGGCCAGATAAGTGAAAAAGGAGAACCCCTAATTCACGGAGCCCCGAGCGAGCTCAAACATAGCTGTCGTGCCAAGGAGGGGTGCAACGCCTCTGACGACAGTGATATGTTATTTGCAGAGGCAAATTCGCCCGCCAGCCCTGTTCAGCCAACCGGCCAAACAGTGGTGACGACGCCTCTGATTCCGGAAGTACACTCTTTGTTGTCGGGAATTAGGCCCCCGATGGTATTAGCTTCCTCAAGTGAGGAACATACTGACAAGAGCAGTATTACATATGTCAACGACCAGCGCCATCTTCATAGGGCACAAGATAGCGGTCTGAGCGAGCATATAGTTCCAACCAGCCCTGGAGCCCCATCCGACCAGCACTTTACTCAAACGGAGGAGGACAGTGATCTGAGTATCCGTTTGCCTATAGACGGAGATGGGCCCCACAACTCTCGTATCTCGTTTACAGGAAACGACTCTTGTAACGAGCAGCCTGAAAAATTGGCTATCTTTTCCAATTCGTTTCACGGAACATTGGAACCAGTTACTGAGAGCTTTAACTCAGATTCTCCGCGATCTAACGGGATCTTAAACCGTCAAGTGTCACTGCAGGACACATTCCAACTGACGCCAGCAACTCTCGACGGGGAGGGCAAGGTTGAGAATTTTCTTAGAACCAGAGTTTTAGACGGAGGACTCTCTGGAACTATACGGGCATCTCACAAACTTTCCAGGCCAGGAATTAGTGAGGGAAACTGCCTTATAACTTCGCAAGGAGCGATTTTGGAGAGCTCTGTCCCGCTTCAGATTGGTAAGGGAAGAGCGAGTCCAGAACCACTGCCAGGGGCAGATCTTACCTACCTTTCTTCAAAGGTAGAAGCTATTGAGGTCGATCGTGATCCAATAGACACCCAGCAAGAAATCGGAGGCTCTACACCAGAGGAACCCGAGATGTTGCATCAGTTTCGCACGGTACCAGCAGTCACAACTCTGCTGACGCGCAGCGAGGAAGTCGCCATCGCCAGGTCGCCACAGCGCCCGCCGGTCACATCAGCTGACCAGAACAGCCTTTGGACGGTCATAGCAAGGGAAAGTTCAGACCCGCCATTAGACGGCACAGGTCTGAAGAGAGATCAACTCTCCCAACGGAGCATAGGAGCTCATTCTAGGAGAGGAGGAAGGAGGAAACGCAAAAGAGGAAGGTCGAAGAACACTGAATAGGAGGGGTAAGGACAGACAGCCTTGTAGACAGAGTTAAGGGCCAGTGTGAAACACAGAGATTTCAGTAATGAGATCGATGCTCAATCTTCGAAGGTGGGAGTGATGTGACGAAATTACTGAGATTCTGTCTTTCAAATGGCCCATGTCTTTTTCTCCTTGCATTTAGTTCACTATTTTTGGAGGGATTACAGAAAAATCCTTCTCCATGTTTCTTCTCCTTCTATTATTTACGTTTTTTTCAAGATGAGATCACGAGGGAGTTTGATCTCATCTGCTTTATGGTTCTTCTTTATGTGTTTAGAATGGGGGTGTAGGGAATTAGACAGTATTTTTCTAGAAGAAAGATTATAGATGCTAGATCAGGATTGGCACCAGATTGTCTTTTTTTAAAGATATTGCGTGGCCATATACGCATTTTTCGGGAGTTAAATTATTTGCGGCCATTTTTGCTTCATTTCCGCAGTATAGGGCTAGGCTTAATCTCGTTTCTTTGTCTAAAACCCATGCACGTTACATCAGAACGATCTAGGTTCTGATTGGCTGAGAGATAACTGCAGTTGAAATGCAGAGCTCTCATTGGCTTTACAACCACGCCGCGCATATGACGTCATGAAGTCGGCGCGTGGGGGCTTGAGAATAAATACGCCCGAACTTCATAAGTTCGGTCTCTAAAAAAATTGCCAAAGCCGGGTTGCCAGTCAAGTCGATTGCCTTCAGTTGGACATTCGAGATTTGGTAAGCATGAATTTTTGCGTGAGGACTTTATTTAATTTTTCTAGTCCTAGCCGATCATTTAAGTTTCTTTGGGCAGTTTAGTTTAATTTAACTCCAGAGCCATCAATTCGATCTGAGTGATAGACATGAGAAACTAGGTCCATTTAATTCCTTGTTGAAAGAATAGCGGCATGGTTTAAAAGTTGAGATATCACCGCTTTGTATTATTGCAAAGTCGGTCGGGAGAGAAACTCGCATCTGCGAATTTTATTTATTTACAGAATAGTCGGGAGCGCGTAATGTGTATTTTTATTTGTGATTTTAGTGAGAGTATTGATGCTCGCTATTTATATAGTTACGCATATATCTGTGGACGGGAGTGAAAGAGGCATAATTTGGAAGCGCGTGGGCGTGTTGGTTACGGAATTGTTATTGATACGACGTTCAGAGGGACGAGGGGGAGATAAGCACGTGGTCATAAAATTACAAACACGTGGTTGAACTACGGGGTTTTCAATTTGATAACCAGGGGTTATGTATAACTTTTGACGGCATGTAGATGCTAGCGTAAACAGGGTTATAGGTTATTGATTGTGCTTTGTTATTCTGTGTATTCAGAAGATGGAGATGACATTTATTTATGTTAAGGGAATTATTTTGTATTTCATTTTGAATGTGATTACTATTATTGACGGGAATTTTAGGAATTCCTTGAGAAGGCTAGTTTTAGTTGTGTTAAACATTACGGCATTAGTGTCAGCGTAAGAAGTAGGCCACAGTACGTCTGCCCAGACGGGCCATTGAAAATATGGTTGTTGCTCGGAGTTAGTCAGGCAGAACAGGCGATCTGGGTTAGCCAATGGTTACCTTGTGGGCTCAGGTAGAGAAGGGAGCTCAGTGGGGGGAGCGGACTTTGTTTGCATGATTTTGTATGGTGGTGCATAACGGGAGAGAGTAGGGGAGCTGTATTGATTATAGACGGGGGAGACTTAAGTGTTAAAGACTTAAGGGTTTGTCAGGAAGTTAATTGTTATTTGTAATAGAGTATTAACGTTTTGTTTAGCTGTTGTTTTTGCTTTTGTCTAAACAGCAGGTGCCGGCTTTTTGTGGGAATGAGAGCGGAATTTTGAGACCACAAAATTTCTCCCACGGCAAAGTTGGGGCATTCGCAGAACCGCAAGGGTTTTACGTTAGTTGCCAGAGTTAGTGGACGGAGAGGAAGAAAATACGTTTTCCCAACCAGGGGAAGACATTTTCCAGCGAATAGGATTTTTGTGGATAAATCCTGAGCTCTGACGCTCGTTACACACGCAGATTTGGCAGGCTGCCAGCGGTGTGGTAATTTTGTGTTCGTTTCTTCATGGCCATAATAAAGCCGACAGCCCAGTTATAGGTACTCGGGCAGGTAATTTCCGAGTGGTAGAAGTCCGCTACAGTTCCAGTCCAGAATCCAGTGGGGTTTTGTTAACCCTCAGTCATCAAGTCCAGAGTTAGTGGAGAGAGATAGGGTAAACATTCTCTCTACTGAAGTCAGCACAGATAGGCAGAACTGTTAGTTTTGGTGAATCATAGCAGAGGACAGCTGCTGAAGTTTAGAGGTGCAGTTAGTTGTGTTCAGGAGATTCCAGGATAGGCTGTGTAGAACCGAAGTCTGTGCAGAGATTGTGTAGTCACTTCGCCGTCGTTCCAGCTATCAGTGGACTTAGAGTTAGAGTTAGAATTTAGAACAGCTAGTTTGGAGTGTAGGCGACATCAAGTGCAGTGTAGTTCATTTCAGTTAACCTTACCTTCTTTCTCCATACAGGTTGCAATTGTGGGAGAAGGGTTGGGGTTGATGCATTTTTAACTGTGCTTGATTTTGTTTCAGGAGTGCATCCTCGCACTTGATGTATGGGACATGCATATGTTTGTTGTTTATAGGTGTATAATAAACTTGTATAAATTGTAGCTGGCATCAGTCATTTCCTTTAGTACAGTAGCTATATGTTGTCTGTACCTTGGTGTTTGTGAATCTTAATTGAACCTTATCCCCATAGGGTAGTTAGAGGTGGTTCGAGGCCATAGCAATTTAAACGTCCGAAGTGGCGAGGAAAGAATCAACCTCGGTTCTCAACCTCGGAGCCAATGGTCTCAACTTTCACAGTTTGCACTATATTTCTATCTGAATCTATCATTTCAGTCTTTCTTCTTACTATTGCCTTGTCACTATACGTAGACAGTCTCTAGTCCTAAATCCATTTCGTGACAACCCAATAAATGCCATATCAACAATCAAAGCCATCTGCCCTGCACACAAGCTTCCCGTTTTTAAACAATGCTTCTCTGAAATAATAGAAAACATTCCTGGTATCAAAAGACAGAACAGCCAGATGATAACAGAAAGAAGAGCTGTAACCATAAAATACATCGAGAGACATTACCAAAGAAACAACTGGACCCATGCATACACTGATGGCTCAGCAACTAATACAACAGAGAAGGTAGTTGGAGGAATTTTTCTGAGCTTAAGAAATAGTACCAAACAAAAAAGTATCTAGTTGCAACAGGAAAAATCACAAGTAACTTTAGAGCAGAAGCAGAGGCCTTGAAAACTGCAGCAGAAATCCTAATGGCAGAAGAAGGCACTGAGAGACGAGTAGCTTTCTTAATAGATGCGCCTTTAGTAGTTACAGCGCTCAGGAGTAACAAATATGGCAGAATTAAGTGACTTAAGAGCAATACTCTATAAACTAAGTCAGCGATTCAATAGAGATGTAATACAGTGGATTCCATCACACTGCAACATCCCTGGTAATGAACAAGCTAACAATTTGGCAAAGGAAGGTGGAAAGCTACCTCCGCCTGATATAACTATAACTTATGAAGAAGCCAAGAGCTTTATCAGAAGCAGATATAGAAACAAGTGGGAAGCAGAAATTCCAGGCCACACAGAAGAATTGAACACGTGGTAATCTTCAGACTCAGCACAGGCCACCACAATAGAATGACATATCATCTACTCAATAAGCTAAAGATAGGAACTATACATGAGTGTAGCTGTGGCACAGATAAACTGACAGCTGAATATCTGCTGCAAAGGTGCCCAATATATGAAGAACAGAGAAAGCACATTTGGCCGTCACCAGTCCCACACCTGGACAAATTCTATAAAGATACCAACAACCTCAGTGGTTACACAGCTTTCTTTAAACCTATTCAAGTTGACGTCTGAAAGTGTACGAAGAAGAATTCTGAAAATTAATAAACAATATTTAACATGCCTCCTGAAAAAAAAAAAAAAAAAAAAAAAAGGAAAATTGTTACTATAAACGTTAAACTGTTTTAAACCTGAATGAAAATTGTTTTGAAAAGATTGGTACATTCTAAATCTAAATAAATGAAACAAACAAGCACATTGTTGCATGCACAAATCAACTTTCAACTTTGGAACAAAGTATTTTTTATAAAGTCAACCTGACACAAAACAGCACTAACATAAAGTCATCACCTGCTTACAGACAAATAATGAAATATCATAAGAGGCATGTTCTTCCAGTTACCAAACTTGCATAAATAAGGTTTGATCATTCAGAAATGTTTCAAAATGGAATTTCAAACTTGCCGCAACCTTCAATATCTGAAAATTGTTTTTAAACACTAAGGAACAAACTAGAACTGATGATGATAACTGCTACCTCAAGCTATAGATTGCCAACATGCATCGCTGTTCTTTGTCTCTTTTTTTCCCGATAGACATACTTGCCTAATATTTCCTTCAGACTTTTCCTGTTGCCATTCTCTTATTCAATTTTATTTCAATTATTTTGGTTTTCAGTAACGCATTATGTCATTTTTATATTTTTAAAATATATATATATATATTTTTTTACCTCTTTCATTATCTCTTTTCGCTCCCATAATCTTTTAAAAGGCTTTTTCTTTTTTCTACTTAAAGTAAACACCACGCATAGGCCTTTAAAAAAAACACTTGCCAAGTCCTCCTGTCACATGCCAAGTCCTCCTGTCACATGCCAAGTCCTCCTGTCACATGCCAAGTCCTCCTGTCACATGTCAACTCCTCCTGTCACATGTCATCAGCTCAAGCTCTTTCCATGTTTTCCTCATCATTTTAAATTCTGTCTCCAGTTCTTTTCTCCATGTGTTTCTTGGTCGACCTCTACCTCTCTTACCCTGTGGGTTCCAGAACAATGACTGCTTTGTAATGCTATGCACTAGATACCTCAATGTGTGTCCTTTCCATCGCCAGCGTTGTCTTCTCAACTCTTCTTACGCTGGTTTGTGTCATCAGTTCCATATTCATGACCTTGTCATACCATTTGAATCCTTCTATTCTATGCAAGTGCCCATTTGTGAATGTCTGTAGTTTTTTGGTGGTTGTTTTTGCTATTCTCCATGTTTCAGAGCCATACAATAGGACTGACTAGACATGTGTGTTGAAGATTCTTATTTTAGTGTTGGACTTGATATCTCTTGACCTCCATATATTTCCCAATGCAATGAAAGCTCCTCTTGCTTTTTATATTCTTTTTTTTATATCACTGTCTGTCCCTCCAACTTTGTCTATCATTGTCAGTCCCTCCAATTTTGTCTATGCTGCCAAGACATGTGTATGATTCCACATCTTGTGGTGGTGTTTCTTTATGGTCAAAATAACATGCAAATAAATCTGTATATATATAACTGTATTTACAATATTATTTAAGCAACTGATCTTATTGTACAGAATAATATGAGCTTAACAGGGGGGACAAATGACTTACCATTTCTTTGATGACATCATGCAGCTGATTCACCTCCCTTGATTTTTCAGCAAAAATCTTTTCATCACTTTCTAGATGACTGCGACACTGAAAACATGAATGTTTTATTTTTCAGACATGTCAGGACAAGCAATAATTTTCTAGATTAGTGTGATAAGGAACAAATAGAAAATTATTTCCCCCAATCATATCTGAATGTTTCTTCTCCGGCATCCTTCTTCAAAAACTTGTAATCCTTAAAATTTGTTCTGGTAAATAATTCAAATGATTTTATGATAGTTAGTAAAAACAGAAACAAACAAAAGACCAGGTGACTTAATGATGTTCAGTAAATAAACCTGGTCTGTTTGGTTTGGTTTGGTTTGGAGGACTATCTTCATTGCACGTGGACAACTCCATCAGTGCTCCAATCTCCTCCTTTAGATCACACAAAGAGGATCTCAGCACAGTGCACAAACTCCACAGCACCAGCGAGAATCCCAATGTGTAAATAGGGATCACACATTCTATAAATATTTTTGTGGTGGGTAGGTTTCTAATTTTTTAATTTTGACAGGGCAGCTGCCTTATGGCCTACTCTTTACGATTTCCAACTGCAGAGAGATTTTTTCACATGTGCATTTCCAACTGCCGAGGGATTTTTCATGTGCGCAACTTGCACACAGGACCTCCTATATTTTCGCACTTTTCTGAGAAGACTAGGCATCCGATCTCACTACCCAGGAGACCAGAGGGGAGTTTGACATCATTAGGACTGCTGGTCCTGAAGAAAAAAAAATTTTCCATAAATTATATTCCCTCTACTGGGAATCAAACCTGGTACCTTTAGAATTTGAGGCAGATGCCATACCTCTTAGCCACTCCACAAGAGTGTTTGTGACAGTCAATAAATAAATCAGGTCTTTTAATGTTGTTTAGCTTTTTACAAAAGTTGTTTTAATAAAACTTCAGCAAAATAAACCAAGTTTTTAGTATAGTTAAATAAAGAAGTCACATGTGTTAATGAACTTTGAGGCTTTAACCTTTTGAAGTTCCTGTTGTAAGTTCTTGATTGTTTCATTCTGCAACTCCTCCTGACTAAGAGTTATTGGCACTTTGTTCTTCAGCTGTGAATTCAGAAAGTAAAGTAGCAAATTTCAAGGGTGAAAAAATTCAAACTGAAGTTAATAATTATGAAAAAAAACCATAACGGCAGCGTGATGCCACCATGTTATGAACCCGGTACCTTTGCCGCGGGATGCCAGCGCTCTAAACACTCTGCCAATCAAATGCTGACTTTCATTACAGTTCAAGTGAAAATAAAATAGCCTTTCATTTACCCTCTCATTCTCATTCTCCTGAAGTTCCCATTCTTCAAACCCTGTTTTTTTTTTTTTTGCAAACATTTATAGCAAAGACAAAACTCTTGACTTAACATTTACGGAATAAAACAATTGTCACAAAACATTCTGTTAACTTGATTTCACATTAGTGCATTATGATAACTTTGTTCTTCATGAAGGTGATATCACAATTGCACATTTTAAAGTCTTTGTTTGTTTGTATGTTTTTAATTAAAGAATAATTTTACACAAGCATATTATTAAGACTTAGTTATTTCAAGAATTATTTCACAGCAGCATGTTTTTTAAAGGTTTTGTTCTTTGTTCACTGACAATATACGAGCACATTACGATGGCACATTTTCCCAGAAAGAATACATACTTGCACAGAAGAAGGCTTTGTTCTTTCTAGACTGACTGCATACGTGCACACTATGAAGGTATTTTTTTCCCCTAGAAAGACTTCACACTTGCACTATTTGAAGACTTTCCTATGATTTCTTCAAAGCTAGTATTCCATTTAGGTCACTTTCCAAAATTGTAATGTCTTTTCCTCTCTTTTTACTTATGATATTTTGTAATCTCAAGTAAAAATTCTTCCTTCACTGATTAATTTTTGTCTCATAATGTTGGTTGATGTTTATTTTTATTTCACTTTTGGCAGATTTGAATGTTGCTGATATTAGTCTGGGTCCCACAGTTTCCCCACTCTATAAGTGCTCTCACCACTTCCTTTGACAGTATTAGTGCCATGCCTTCACTATAGTGTGCTCTTCCTTCCTCCTGTCCTGTGGACAGCACCACTTCCTTCCTATGCCTTTCCACCTTGTTTCAGTCCCAGGATGTCACTCTTAGTCTTACATTTCTGCTGCCATCTGTGCATTTTTTCCTTGTTCGTTTAGAATACCAACGTTCCAGGTGCCTAATCTGGAGATTTTCTTTGAAGTAAAAAATGTGAGTCAGCAGTCCAGACTTCTTTAGACTTTCTCTGTGCTGTGTCACGAGCCTCCTTAGTTGACATTCTTCCTTCTTAGATGATCGAGTGGAATTTAAATTACTTACTTTGGCTTGCTGAAGTTTTTTGCTTGGTTGAAAGTTTCTACCGGATGTCATAGCTGGCCCCAAACCAGACTCTCTTTACTCAACTTTTACAACACATTTGGCAGGCTACAGTGTTACTCTCTGCTTCCCTTTCAGCTGATGATAACAACATGGGTGAATGATGATGATGTAACACCTCATAACTACAGATAATTAAAACTGCATATTAACTATCTCAATGCAAATATGCACGTTTTATTCTACATCTTAATTAATGGACCCGTGGGAAAAAACAAAATATACACCATTAACAAAGTAAGTAAGAATAGCCTACCTCCTCAAGAAGTTCCATCCAATCTCTCAAGCGTACATTCTGGCTTTTAGAGAGGATCTCCCTCTCCTGAATTTCCAGGATATGCTTGTATGCTTCCTCTGCAACCATTCTGTAGTGACTACATTCTGTCTGAAGCCTGCAAGAAGAGCAGACAAAGTGCCACGCACGCGATTATGACTACTACTGTATTCTGTGTTAATCTTTGGTGTAGTCAAGAACTCTAAGAAATATAACATGTAATGTCCTTGTAGTTTTCTTGTATGATTAAAATGAATTCTTGTAAGCTAGCTCAAAAGTTTTCACTAGGAATGCAGAAAAAGTAATCTTGGGGATGTCTCGATTGTAAATGCTAGCATGGGAGGGCTAGTCTGACATATCCCTAGATTAAAGGTTCTTTTTATTCCCCACAATGTCACCTTCAGATTTACCAAACCATCCCTTTCAATCAACCAGAAGTTAAGGATCTTGCGGCTACAGTGGCAAATTGTATTACATGATGAGGTTACTAGTCCCAATCACAGCCCTTCTTCTTACTTCTTATGTGCTTGTTAGAGCAAAGTAAATTGACTCTATGAGAGCAACCAAATATCAGTTGACCTCAGGTCAGTAATGTTAATTAAAGCAGGCATGTCTTTTTCAAACAAACAAGTGGCTCAAGAGCTGCTTCTCAAGACAGAGTTACCAGGTTTGAAACTAAGTAGCATCATGCTCCAGTTTACCCAGCTGTATACGGGAACCTGACTTTTATATGCTCCTGAGTTAGGGAAGGCCAATGCAGCAATGAAGGGCACTGGTCACGCCACCTCATAAAATTTCTCTTCTTACTGGCAATGGATGGTTATGAAATCATTGACATGAAGTCACCAGCATGGAACTGATGATACTAGACTCTCCGACGGCAATACCTGCTTTGAGACTATGTTTCTCTCCACATGTAAGCCTACCTTGCCGTTGGTTGGAGAGCTTGAGTGCCCCAATGATCCCGGGAGCTATGCTGGCGGGAGTTTTACTCCTGGCAGGGTCACCCAAGCCGGACAGGTCCTTGTTGAGGGGTCAGACTAAATGGGCTGAGGAGTAGGTGGAACCCTATAGGTGTAGATGCTGAACCCACCGGCGAGTGGTACATGCTCTGGTCTGCACCAATCCACCCCCACTTCATGGGTCAAATGCTTTCTTGCCTCATTCTTCACTGTTTGTCCTCTATCCTTTAAAGCCAGGGAGTAAACCCTGCAAAAAAATCAGTGCAGGAGGAGCACGATAGTCTTGGTTGACAATCCACCTAAGAGAAGGATAACTTTACACAAACCCGGGTAGGAAAGACTCGTTAGTCCGGAAAGACAGCTTTCCTAGGAGAGACAACTCTGATGTAAAACAACTACTGCCTTGCAGGAAGGTCACGGAAAACCAGAGGCTAGTGAAGCAGTCCCGAACAAATGCATGCTGAAGACGGATGCACTGGGCCGCAAGGCGCACAACATAGTGCAATGCAAACCGCCTTGAGATGACAGATACAAATATGACTCAACAAGATGGTGCTCGACCCAAGGAGTCCCGCCAAGTGGGAAGAGTGCCAGACCCCTTGCCTCGACGGGGTCCACCCAAAGCTACTGGTGGTCACCTATCTCCACATCTTGCAGCCAGGGCACGGAATATTAGGGAAAATGCGAATGGCCAAAACACCCAGGAAAGAACACTAAATATACTCCAATGGAATGCAGAAGGTGTCTTAAAGAAGAAACTTTCACTCGCTAAAAAACTACATGATGAGCAAATTGACATAGCCTGCATTCAGGAAACACACCTAAACACAAACCACAGATTTTCTGTAAGAGGATATGAAACCTTCCGGCTTGATAGAGAGGGACACAAGGGAGGAGTACTCATGTTAATCAGAAACTCCTTGCCTAGCAGAGAGCTTTCTGTTGCTACAAACGGTCATGCGGAGATTATAGGAGCTGATATCACGATGACCAGACCGTTAGAGTGTACAACCTATATGCCCCCCCAGATAGAGATCTTTCACTAGCCACAATGGAGATTAGGCGCACCAACTGCCTGTTGTTGGTGATTTCAACAGCCATTCAGAAAGGTGGGGTTACACAGAGGCTAATACCCGTGGCATTGAGGTAGAGGACTGGGAGATTGACTCAAATCTGTAGCTCATCAATAGAGCAGATGATACACCCAGTTTCTACTCAAGAAGATGGCAATCGACCTTGACTTCTCAACAGGAGACATCAACCATAAGATCGAACGCATTGTGCTCAACCAATTGGCAGGCAGTGACCACATACCGATCAAACAAATGATTAATATGGAACATACACTCCACTTCCATAAACCATTACCCCGTGTCACGTAGCGTTTAAAGGATAAGAGAATTATTTAGAGGAAATAATAGATCTGATGTGGAAGATTTGGCTCAAGGAATCCCTGCTGGGTTTTCCCACTTCCGAAGGGTGACGAAGAGGGTAAATTCTCCTAACTGGACAGGTCTGGAAAAGATTGTAAGGAGATATTTGGTCTCTCGCTACCGTCGTCCCCTTCTCAGTTATCTATTATTATTATTCTTTAATTTATATATTATATTTTACGAGCCCCCACTCCCTTTTAAAGGAAGATAAACATAGACAATATTCAACATCTAATGGAAGGAACAAAGCGTGGGGTACAGTATATACACCCAATTGGTTTATTGCAATAAAATGAATAGATGGTGAATGATAGTATTGTCGATGGAATTAGTGTCTGCTGTATGTATTATGTGTCTCACAATTCAAGTGTTTTTCATCATGGATGACTAAACTAGGCATTGATGTAGTGAGTTCCCTTTTTCGTGGACTTAGCTTTTCAGCCCCCGGCTGATAGTGAAGTGTGGTTAGTTCTCCGGTCTCCTGACGTTGCCCCCGGTAGGTCTTGAATGGTTCGGATTTGCCTTCTCTGTGCTCGACTCCGTATTCTGCGCTGAGATTGGACTGTCGTGCAAGGCTCCACCATAGACTACTCAAAGATGGACGCTAACCCGCAATTTAGGCATGTGGCTTCAGTGCTTTTAATGCGAGAATTCGCCGATATCTGGGTTAGACCTAGCTGTCTCAAGATTTCCTGGGCAAGTGAAGAATGCTGGCTTTGCCACCTTTTAGCGGGTCATTTCCGCTTGGACACGTGATCCATAGCGTGCATCATGTGACCTTAGCCTCGTTTTAGACGCTCCAATCAATAATGTTAAAAGTCACGTGATGTCTTCCTAAATAGCCTAAACTGGTTCTCCCAAGTTCAAGCAGTTCTAAATTAAAACGGATTTCTCGCTACCGAGGTCATTGGTCAACAATGACGTCGTATCTAAAAATAGCATTAAACGCGAGGAGAAAATACCGAACGCTAGGAGAATTTCCGCAAGTGACACTTCCCGGGACTTTGCAATCATGCATTGAGGATGAGAAAAAATGATGTCACGTAAATAATAAAAAAAAATGAAGAGAAGATTGGGCAAGTTGTCACACAAGCCCCTCCTCAAGTTTGACGTTCCGTCCAACTCCTCTTGTCCTGTCTTCCTCTTCTTTTCCAGTTTCTCCTATCTCCTAGGTTGCGTCCGGATGTCTGCTCAAAAAATCTGCCCCTACGTTGTTCTTCCCAGGTATGTATTCTGGTTTTCTTCCTAGTTTTCTTTGGATGCCTACGTCTGCAGCAATGCTTCCCTAGGTCCTGTAACTGGTCTACCTATGTGTTGAGGTTACCTGGTTACAATCTGAACAGGACTTCACATATCGAGCTATGTCTTCTGTGATGCCGGGCCAATAATACCGGGTGGCTATCCTTTGATTTGTGGCACCATTACCCAGGTGTTCACTCAAAGTAGCACCGTGCCCCCATTCCATAACTTTATTTCTATATATGGATGGCACCACAATCTGTCCATGACTTTTTAGCCCTCTGCCAGCTTTCCTGTGCAAGAGTCCATGTTCCATATAAAAGTCACCCTTTCTTCGAGGGTTATGTGAGTTTTTCAATTTGCCAAAGCAAGGCCCCAATGTGCTATCAGCTGCTTGAGCCCTTTTCATCTTATTCGGATGAATTTCTAACTTAGAGTCCCTCTCTATGCGTTTGGAGTCAGATCTGGTCTGGACGGCAGCCATAACCACAGGCTTTACTGGTTCTCCTAAAAAGACATATCTACGCCCTAACATCAGGGGGTAGAAAGGATCCTCTAAAACTGCAGCATTGATCTCCCCTTCCACATAGCGACAACTGACCTGAATCTTCGCTATGGGCAAATTTAAGGGTAATGCTCCCTTGAGTGGCCCCTGGATATCCACTGTTTCTGTGGTGAGTTGTTCGGGGTGCACCAGAGATGAAGAAACGACTGCATCATAAGACAAACCTGTGTCATACATCCCGATGACTTGGTTGCCATTCACGGTCACTGTCTCCTGTATAGGTGGGTGATGGAGGCTAGTCTGACTCACTGTCAGTTCCTTCCTGTCAACAGCCCTCACCTGCAAACATGCAACATGATGTGGAGGGTTTTTCCTTCTGCACTCGGCAGTATTGTGGTTGCTCATTTTGCACGTCTTACACCACTTTTCTCCCCGCCTCTGAGGCTGGAAAGCTGATCTCTGAGTAGTCTTGTAGTCTGGCTTGTCATGCTTTTTGAAGTGGTGGTAAGGTAGATTCATTTGGGGGTCCAAGTGTGTCTGAGGTGTCGGCCTCGATAATTCTTCCGGTTGGTTCCGTCGGGATGGGTCATTCTCCGTTAGCGCTGCCTGATAATGTTCCGCCAACTGGACGATGGATTCTAAAGTGCTGGCCCCATTCTCTGTCAGAAATCTTCTCACGTCGGAAGTCATGGTGTCCTTCAGTTGTTCAATAACGACCATCTCCTTCAGACCTTCCCAATCATGAGAAAAATTCCCTAGGGCACCCCACTTTTCCACGTACGAATCCAGTGTAGCAGCAAATTGAGCAAAGTTCTCTCCGACTTCCCAACTAGAGTTACGGAACCTCTTCCTATAGGCATCAGCATGTAGCTCATAACGGATCAGGAGTGCCTTTTTCAAAGAGTCGTAGTCATCCTGTAAACCTGGAGGAAGCTTGCTATACACGTCATAAGCAGTTCCTCTAAGCCCTTGCGACAGTTTCAGGTTCCACTTGCTCTTCTCCAAACTAAACGTGGTGGCAAACTTCTCAAATTTGTCCAGATACCTATCGATCGAGTCGGCTTGTTCCGAGAAAGCTTCAAATGGAAACGTCAAGGGTCCCAAAGTTGACATGTGTGAGGATGGCAAAGGTCCTGTGCCCCCTGCGTGCAAGGAAGGCATATCATCTGACCGTGGTGATAGGTTGCCTGAGGAGGTAGATGCGGTCGCACCGGCTACTGGTTCAACTCTTTGAGCTTGTCCCTGCATCTCTAACTGCTTCATCTTCAATGCATGCTCGCGTTCATCTCTAATTCAATGAAATACAAAATCAAGAACTAACTTAATTAAACACAACATATATAAAGGGATTCACCAATCAATGCCTGAATTTCTAGACAAAATGTTTTCTGTCTTTCTAGAGCTCCTGTGTGAAAATACATGTGTTAAAATGGTATACTGTAATGACTGAATGGATGATACTATCCCAGAGGTATGATAAAATACATAAGTTCAAATCCCGGACCGAGACACCAATGTCACGTAGCGTTTAAAGGATAAGAGAATTATTTAGAGGAAATAATAGATCTGATGTGGAAGATTTGGCTCAAGGAATCCCTGCTGGGTTTTCCCACTTCCGAAGGGTGACGAAGAGGGTAAATTCTCCTAACTGGACAGGTCTGGAAAAGATTGTAAGGAGATATTTGGTCTCTCGCTACCGTCGTCCCCTTCTCAGTTATCTATTATTATTATTCTTTAATTTATATATTATATTTTACGAGCCCCCACTCCCTTTTAAAGGAAGATAAACATAGACAATATTCAACATCTAATGGAAGGAACAAAGCGTGGGGTACAGTATATACACCCAATTGGTTTATTGCAATAAAATGAATAGATGGTGAATGATAGTATTGTCGATGGAATTAGTGTCTGCTGTATGTATTATGTGTCTCACAATTCAAGTGTTTTTCATCATGGATGACTAAACTAGGCATTGATGTAGTGAGTTCCCTTTTTCGTGGACTTAGCTTTTCAGCCCCCGGCTGATAGTGAAGTGTGGTTAGTTCTCCGGTCTCCTGACGTTGCCCCCGGTAGGTCTTGAATGGTTCGGATTTGCCTTCTCTGTGCTCGACTCCGTATTCTGCGCTGAGATTGGACTGTCGTGCAAGGCTCCACCATAGACTACTCAAAGATGGACGCTAACCCGCAATTTAGGCATGTGGCTTCAGTGCTTTTAATGCGAGAATTCGCCGATATCTGGGTTAGACCTAGCTGTCTCAAGATTTCCTGGGCAAGTGAAGAATGCTGGCTTTGCCACCTTTTAGCGGGTCATTTCCGCTTGGACACGTGATCCGTAGCGTGCATCATGTGACCTTAGCCTCGTTTTAGACGCTCCAATCAATAATGTTAAAAGTCACGTGATGTCTTCCTAAATAGCCTAAACTGGTTCTCCCAAGTTCAAGCAGTTCTAAATTAAAACGGATTTCTCGCTACCGAGGTCATTGGTCAACAATGACGTCGTATCTAAAAATAGCATTAAACGCGAGGAGAAAATACCGAACGCTAGGAGAATTTCCGCAAGTGACACTTCCCGGGACTTTGCAATCATGCATTGAGGATGAGAAAAAATGATGTCACGTAAATAATAAAAAAATGAAGAGAAGATTGGGCAAGTTGTCACACCCCGCTGGAACTACAAAAATGCCAACTGGAACAAGTTCTCAGCACTGACAGATGAATACTGTGGTTTCGTAAACACCCAAAACAAAAGAATTGGAGAAATAGCTGACAGATTTAATAAAGCAGTTCTGAAAGCTGCCCTAGAATCAATACCATGAGGGGCGAGAAAAGATTATAAGCCGTACTGGACAGAAGAACTCAAAGAACTAGAAAAACAGGTAACAAAGGCCAGACATGTAGCAGAAAAGGACAAAACAGTTGAGGCAAACATCGCCTACAAAGCTATCTCTGCAAAATACAGGAAAATGTTAAACTGTTCAGCCAAAAATAGCTGGATCAAAACAACAGAAAGTCTTAACCTCGACAAAGATGGAAGAAAATTATGGAGGCTAGCCCAAGCCTTAAATGATGAGGAATGCAAAAATAAGGAAATAGCCCTACAACAAAATGAGAAAATACTCACAAAGAAAGAAGCAGCTAATGTTTTTGCTCAAAAATTCTCACATGAGAGCCAGATAAATGTTCCACCTGACTGAAAACAGGAAATTACCAAAGAGCAAGAACTATACCAAAATATACCAACTGTTCCAGAAGAGCACATGACATCAAACCTCACTATGAGAGAGCAGAAGCAGTACTAGTTCCAATCCTTAAAAAGGACAAAGACCGCATGGACCCCAACAGCTACAGACCCATCAGTCTTCTAAGCTGCACGGGAAAGCTTATGGAGAGAATGATCAATACCAGATTAAGTTGGCACCTCGAAGAAAAACAAATTCTACTGCACCAACAGGCAGGCTTCAGGCAACATAGGTCTACAGAGGACCAAGTCACCTACATTGCACAGGAAATCGAAAATGCTTTCCAAGAAGGAAAGCACACATTAGCAGTCTGGGTAGACATGGAGAAAGCATTTGATAAAGTTTGGAAAGATGGGCTAAGAGTTAAAATGCTTAAATATAGAGTCTGTGGAAGAATGTATAACTGGATCAGTCACTACCTAACAAACAGAACAGCTAGAGTGCAAGTGCATGGACAGTTAAGCAAAAAGACTACAATGGAACATGAAGTCCCACAGGGTGGAGTCCTTTCCCCAACACTCTTCCTTATATATATATAAATGATATAACAGAAAACATCCACAAGAATGTCCACAATTCCCTCTATGCTGATGACCTGGCCATGTGGACTTCAGAAGAATACATCACCACAGCAAGAGTGTGCATGCAGGATTCACTGCTAGCCCTTGAAAGTCGGTCCAGAAAGTGGTTGCTCAAAATCAATGAACAAAAAAACAACACACACTATTTTTACCTTGTCAAATAAACTACAGCAAGCAAAGCTACAACTAAATGGGCAGGCAGTACGAGAAGATGAAACACCAACATGCTTAGGAATCACACTAGACCGCTGAATTATGTGGAAATCACAGATAAACAAAATACAGCTAAGGGCAAAACTTCGTATGACCATCATGAAAAAGTTAGCTGGTACCACATGGGGTGCTGATGAGAATATCCTCAAAAAGCTGTACACAGGCAGAGTCAGACCTGCTATGGAATACGGCATCACAGCTTGGTCGACGGCAGCAAAGTCAAATTTTGACAGAGTAAACAGACTCCAAAACCAAGCAGCATGTATTATAACAGGGGCCCTAAAGTCCACAAAAATCAACCAGATAGAAAACATTATAGGACTACAGTCAATGGAGGATAGACGTGACAGCAGAGTCCTAAAACAAGCTGAAAAATTTAAGAGACTCGAAGGACCCCATGATCCAAAGAATGAATAGGCTAGGAAGAGGCAGGCTCAAGCGAACCAACTTTGTAGCCCAAGCAAAAGAAAAAATTAGCAAAAATACCATGCTAGCAAGCTCAGTTGCAAAGAAAATACCAACAAGCACAACTATCCCACTGTGGAAAATAAGATGCTTTCCTGAGTTAAAATCTGATATTCCAGGCATTGAAAGTAAGGGAACACAGACAGAAACACAAAGAAAGTGTATAGCAACCAAGTATATTGACCAAAAATTCCCAGCAAAGCTTTGGACACATGCATATACTGATGGTTCAGCAAAAAATGCAGTTGAAAATGGGGGTGCCGGTATCCTCATAAAATTAAAGAATAGAATCCACTCTATAGCAATTGCCACTGGCAAATACTGCAATAACTTCAGTGCTGAAGCAGAAGCCATGAAACAGGCAGCGGAAACTCTTATTGAATGCAAAGCACAGGCAGAAAAACAGATAGTAATCTTTACAGATGCCCTCTCAGTAATATCAGCACTGAAGAGCCACCAAGCTAAAGGATTGAAAGATCTGATTATCTCCCTTGAAAGACTGGCCAAATGCTTCAACAAGTGCACTCACTATCCAGTGGATACCAGCCCATTGCAACATACCAGGAAATGAGGAGGCAGACAAACTTGCTAAGGAAGGAGGTGCCTTACAACAAAATGATATAGAGACAACTTACGCAACTGCAAAGACTACTATAAAGGCTACATTCAAGTCAAAATGGGAAAGAGAGCACCCGAGCCATTTGAAAAATGATGCATATCATCAACTATCCAGGAAAGAAGAAGTCATCATTTTTCGGCTACGCACTGGACACAACAGATTGAGATACCATCTATACCACAAATACAAAATTGGTGCAACAGATCTCTGCACCTGCGGTACCAGCCCGATGACAGTCGAACACCTGCTGCAGTACTGCCCAACCTACAGAAATGAACAGAGTAACATATGGCAACAACCCACTTCTGTCAACGAAAAACTGTTTGGAGATGTCGGGAACCTTGAGTTGACTACTGCCTTTATTAGAGTCATAAATGTGGAGGTCTGAAGGCGAACGAGGAAGAAGAAGAAGAAGACTATGTTTATCTATTTAACACGCTTTTGCAGTATATAAATATTTCAATCCAGATTTTGGTAATCATTAATTCTAACACCAGTAAAAAACAACAGGAGCTACAACATCAACAAAATTACCAACCACAATATCAATGACAGTAACATAATAGCAAAACTGACAACAAAGTATACAACAGCAAAAGAATGACAACAGCAAAATTAAAAACAAAATACAGCAACACTGACAACCAAAACGTCAACAACAGCAATGCTGCCAACAGTACCATAAAACACAGTCAACAATAACATAATCACAAGGCAACACTGTCAATAGAAACAGCAATACTGGTAACACTGACAACAGCAGCAGTACCAACAATAGTAAATTTAGAACAACATCAACAGTCAGAACAACATCAACAACAGCAACATAAACAAAATTCTACACAGATAACAAAAACAACACAGACAATAATAACATAAACAAAACAATATAGAAATAAATTACATTAAAAACAACTCAGGCAACAAAAACATAAACTAAAACAACACAGGCAACTATAACATAAACAAAAGCAACCCAGACAATAATAACATAAACAAAATATTAACAAAAACAACACAGACAATAATAACATAAACAAAACAATACAGAAATAAATAACTTTAAAAACTACTCAGACAACTATAACATAAACAAAAGCAACACAGACAACTATAACATAAACAAAAACAACACAGACAACTATAACAAAGAAAACATTAACAAAAACAACACAGGCAACTATAACATAAACAAAACATTAACAAAAACAACACAGACAACAATAACATAAACAAAACATTAACAAAAACAACACAGACTATAATAACATAAACAATACATTAACAAAAACAGCACAGACAATAATAACAAACAAAACAGTAACAAAAACAAAACAGACAATAATAACATAAGCAAAACAATAAAGAAATAAATATTATTGGCAACAAAAACATAAACAAAAACAACAAAGACAACTATAACATAAACAAAAGCAACACAGACAACAGAAACAACAACAAGAAAACAAAAGCAATAACAACTGTTAAGACTAAAACACAGAGATAATTCCAACAATAACATCACAACCATGAAACAGAAAACAGTAACATCAACTAATTAACACTGACAACAGCAACATCAACAAAAGCAAAACACACTGACAACATCATCAACAACAGCAGGAGTAACAGTTAGACCAATCAAAATTAGTAACACTGACCACAGCAGCACCAATTACAACCACCTTCACAAGTTGTTTCTCTACCTTAATCTCATAATAACAGCAGCATCAACAAAAGCAAAACACACTGACAACATCAACAACAGCAGGAGTAACGGTTAGACCCGTCAACATTAGTAACACTGACCACAGCAGCACCAGATACAACCACCTTCACAAGTTGTTTCTCTACCTTAATCTCATAATAACCGCAACATCAACAAAAGCAAAACACACTGACAACATCAACAACAGCAGGAGTAACAGTTAGACCCGTCAACATTAGTAACACTGACCACAGCAGCACCAGATACAACCACCTTCACAAGTTGTTTCTCTACTTTAATCTCATAATAACAGCAACATCAACAAAAGCAAAACACACTGACAACATCAACAACAGCAGGAGTAACGGTTAGACCTGTCAACATTAGTAACACTGACCACAGCACCACCTTCACAAGTTGTTTCTCTACCTTAATCTCACACTGCATTTCTTCAAAGCGAATCGACTGGATATCCCTATTGATAATCGGCTTGTTTTTTATATTCTTTGCCTGGTGACATCAACAAACAAATCATCTGAATGAAGGTGAATGCAGTAACATGAATTTCCAATTACTAGAACAACAACTGATAATCAGGCGAGTTAACATTTACTGTGTGGTTTAAGAATGTATGTTTCCTATATCACTACAGGTTCGTATCCTTTCATCTGAACACCTGAAAACCTAAATATTCTGAAAAACAAAAAAAAAAAATTTTTGGCTGACTTTTGGAAGATTTTCAAACACATTTTTTGTGACTTTTGGAAGATTTTCAAACACATTTTGGGCGACTCTTGGAAGATTTTCAAACACATTTTGGGTGACTTTCAAGCACAGTTTGAGTGACTTTTGGCACAAAGCTGTCTCCGAGGATTTAGGACAAAAGGATACGAACCTGTATAACAAGTGATCATTATAATTTTTGTCCCCAAAAATTTTTGCCTTCTTGTGGCAAGGCACTTTCCCTTCAAGCTAGACTTAAGTTTGTTGGTTATACCTGTGCTCCGCAACCTTTTTCACTTTGTGCCACGCTTAAAGTGCCTTTAAAAATTCCATGACACACTATAATATTTAAATAGGTAGGTATGGTAAATATTTTAAAATTCGATGCAATCATAGAACAAAGTTCCCTAATTTTTGTTGGGATGGATTAGTGGATGACGAAAACTCAACTTATCATTTGTAAAATTGTACGTGTGAGATTCTTTCATAATATTTTACCATAACATATAATTTTGTATACCATTATATGGTATATTCTGGCTAGTGTCACAGCACACTAGGCAGACACCGGCAGCATACTGGTTGTAGAGCACTGGGTTATATCACAAAGCAAACTGCCATTCAAAACATAAGTTAACTCAGTCAAACCTAATACCACGCGAATAAATACTAAGTCCTGAATAG